>SKCR01050692.1:0-90608 GCA_019454045.1 Zanthoxylum bungeanum
GTGGGCCCCGCAAACACTCACGGGCTCGGGTTGATAATTCTGAATTAATGAACTTTCGTCGCGACGTAATTAAATCAAATTTAATTAAATAATTATGCCTAGCAAAATTACTATTCACGTCGCCAACGAATCAACTCCAAATTAACTCGTTTGCCCGAATTAAAATCTAATTTTAATTCCGCGTCGAATCGAATTTCGTTTAATATATCGAATATATTATTTTAAAACGATTAATTCTAAATTAATCTTTCTCTCTCTTTGAATAGTATTTTATCCAAGATAAGTCTCTCCGCCGCATTAATCCTAGATTATTAAGTTCGAATCATACGTCATCGGTGAATCTTCGGGAAGCGACCCCAAGACCCTAGATATGTTGGCAGTAAATCCGGTTGTCGAACTATCCGAACACGTACGTACCAGTACTACGTTTTTACCTATTTACAAGACAAGGTTAGCCTCTAGCAAAACGCCATGCCTACCCAATTCTCTAGAAATATTCTTACTGGAATATAAGATCTGTAACAGCGTAGTATACCGTAGTATAGTGTATAGCAATCCAGTACCGATGATCACATGTAAGGCCTGGGGCTGGAGATGTGTCTGCCCCGTACGAAACATATATCGGACATCAAGCAACTAGTCTCTTTGAATCGGATAATCCTGACCTTGTCATATTATCCCGATGGTTGCAACCATTATAGAGTACTAGTTATGTATCCTACGCGATCATCATCTCCATATGTCTGAAGTGATACTTCCATCTTCTTGACATCACACCCATACACTACGATTCTCGATAAACCTAGAGAGGTGTACACAGAACCTGTTAAAGCCCTGGACGACCAAACTAAAGTCTACCGATTGTCTCAAGTACTAGCGATGCAAGTCTCAGGTTAAGACCATATGCACCTACCCTGAAACAGATTCCATAGACACGCAGACATACTACCAATGGGATTCCGCGGGGTCTATCCAGAGCGAAGCTGTTTTCCGTACCATCGGTAAAACACAACCTCCTACCGCACTTGCATAAGTATCCTATACTTAAATATATGAGAACTATGCTGTTGTGCCCTCACAACACGCACAAGTGCAGTACTAGTCTATTCGCATTAATCGATGTCCAATCTCGATAATACTACGACTAGGGATATTTAATGATTAAACTTTATGGATTGATACTGTCTCATATCATCTCAATCCGGAACTAATCATAGGGACTTTTACCATTATATATCAAAGTAAGTAAATTACAAAACGGTAAAAGGCAATTTCATTACTATATAGTCCAATTTTGTACAATAATACAATATCATTTACAAAACAGTGACGCTATGGGTCATACATGTCTAACAATATACGATTCTTGTTTAATAGTGTCCCTGACAACTATGCCACATTTAAGTTTCTTAACTGATCAAATCAGTTTGAGCTATTTCTTTGTCATGTTATATATATTTGAGATATTATTTATATTCAAAATATAAATTCTGTTATTCACATCTAATGTGTTTATCTCAATATCATATTTATATAATAAAACACTTTAGTGTTCTAGAATATAAGGTTCACCCGTAGCGGGTTAAACGCGATATAGAGATAATATTTCTAGTCAAACTAGTTACATTATAACAGTTTCCTAATTTAAGTACATACCTGAAGGCAGTTCCTAAATTAAGGTATCTACGGTTAAAACAGCGACTTTCGTCCCGTTTCCAATTCGCAGATAAATCTCAATTGATGTCATTATCCTGCCCATAGCAGGTTCTGAACATCAATACATATATGTTATGTACTACACTAAGTATTTAAAATCTAATTTTTAATACTAGTAGTGACCATATTTATGACAAACATATTTGAAGTCAGAGCCTTGCTCGTCTTCAATTCCTTCTTAGGATATGTCCTTTTATCTTCCTAGAAGATTATAATTATTTTGCCTTTGCCCTTTTCCACACTCCAGTAGCCTTTGGCCAAGCCTTGGCATTCTGGAATATCGAAATAAGGTGCGCCTTGCGCTACGCTTTATTGCAAATTTTGACTTTATCTCCTTGAGAATAGTCATTAACTCTCCAAGAGTTATTATTGCAATAAAAGTACTTCTAAGATCTAATCTATGAGATCCTTTAATTTCATTAACATACTTTAGGAATCTAATCCTTAGTTCTGATAAGAAATTAAGGAGTTTATATGACAAGTATAATGGATTAAACACTAAAGTTATCATTACATGAATATTCCAAATATCATGTTCCACTTATTTTCTTAACTCCAGGCTTAGGCCTAATATGTTATTTTATCAAATAAAGTAACTTATTAGTTTCCAGGATGTCCTGAAACTATATTCCCAATTTGAAAAATATAGTCGTTTAAATACATTTTCACCCAGGATTATTTTTAAACACTAATCTTTCATTTTATCTTGATTCTAATAGTCCAACTATTAATCAACGATTTATGGTACTATGTATTATAATGATTATTATAGTCCAACTATACAATCAAATATAATTTAAATTAATTAACCTCAATTACATTGATTACTATAATCCAATTATAAAATCAACTGTAAATCGAAATTAATTTATTCAAATATATTGATTACTATAATCCAATTATATAATCAACTATAATACAGTCCAACTGCTTATTAAACAACAATTTAAATATTAGTCCAACTAACATTTAATCAAACGACAAAATAATTTGTGATTGAGCGCGTTGGCGAGTAATTGAACGAATATTGCAATTGCAAATTCAATTTGCCTCCCACTATTTTTCGGCGAGCCTCTAACCCTCTGTCGAGTACCTCGGGAAACCCTGTTTCCTAGTGGGCTAGGATCCCGTTAATATCACACAATCTTGACTTTGGCCAACAAATTGTATGATAATTAACTAGGTAGATGTCTAAGATCAATTGGATCGAATCCAATTCCTAGATTCTGGCAGGAGGACGTCCAATTCCGAAATATATATCTTATATATGCCAATACATCCAATGTATTACCTAACCTTTTTCCTCTGAATCAACTAAGCCTTGGCTTTGGCACAACAAACTTAGTGATCCCAGTCAAGCGCGACCCATTGACCATGGAAAGCTTCGTAATCAATGTCGATGGACAAGAAGTGGTCTTGACTTTGGCCAACAAACCACAACTTGGACAAGACAACGATATTAAACAAAGCCTTCGTGATTCAAACACATCTTCGACAGACAAAGGCCTTGACTTTGGCCAACAAACCAATGCCGTCTCAGATCTTGAGTGAGAATCACTCAATGGAAGGAAAGACGCTTAATATTGAACGAGGGTTTTTTGCGTGCAAATTGGCAACCAATTTATTATCTTTGTTAATGTCTTATCATCATACACCCTTAAACATGCATTCTAAACACATAAAAAAACGCATATGAAATAAAATAATAATGATATGCGGATGGATACTTTACATTGATCCTAGATCAAATCTCTCATTTTCTCTCTCCAACTAGCACATGTATTACTTCTACTTCTACCCGTTACACTACACTTCTAAAGAAACCTCATTTACATTGAGGGGAATATGTGAGAAGAGAATACAAAGAGTATAGAGGTGATAAGGCTGGACACGCAGGTCCAATTAATAAATCAAATTTATTACAACAATTTCTAAAATTGCCCCACCCATCTAATATTTAGTGGCTTAACCTAATGAAAGAAAAATGAAGTAAAATAATTTATACTCTCCAATTTTACCTTGGCCGAATTTTAATAAAAATAAAATATCTAGATTTTTTTTGTTTCAATTTATTAAAGTTAGTCCACTTGTTGTATTTGATCATTATAACATTTAATGAATTACAATAAGTCATACCACTCAAATAAAGCCACTTCCTAAAGTAATCATAACTTAAGATATTTATATTTTAATTACTTTAATTATTTAACAATTAAATAATTATGTAAATACAAATATTTTAAATATATGTATTATATTTACTTTAAATATTCAAACACATATATATTAATGATATATGTCAAATATCACAATTTGACATTTAATTAATGTGTATTTAATAAAATCATTCATTAAATACAAATACACATTAATTAGGAAATGACCATTAAGTCCTTTTACGTGTATCTTTCATTTAACCGTTAAACGATTTATAAATCATCAGTATTATTCATAAAAATTGCCCTAATACTCTACGAGTATATTTCATTAGTGTGACACTCTAGGTTCAAGCATATCCGTCACAAAATCCAATTTTGTGTCCATAATTTACCCACCCGTAAATTATGACCAACATGGATAAACTCTTTGAACCATACAGGTCGAGGTCATTGCATACGTATAATCTCTTTGTCACGGGTATCCAAAATATTCTAGAGATATAGATATAATCATCAAATCTCTATAGATATAATCACGTCAACGTTTTTATTAGCAATCTCTTAATAACACTTAGAACTAATTTCTATAGCGTACCACAGGCCCATGGATTTAACAGATTGCTAATTCCATATTGAATACATATGCTATGTACACAGAACTGACGGATTTTTTTCTTGACACACACAGGATATCCTGAGCATCAGTCCACACCTAACGAACAGGCGGAGGTCTGATCTAAATAGATCAGTGACGTAACTGCCATCTAAGTGTGGAGGATAACTCATATATCCATAGTGGCATCTCAAGTCAAAAAATCACTATGCTCACTCAACCCAAGAAGATTTTTATTGATGTTGGTGTACCATCCATTAAAAATCATCGGTGAGTCGTTCAATGTTTATTCGCTATAAACACCTACACGTCTATACGAGTCTCCAAGACTCATGGTTCATTGAGAAACCATTGGAATATATGAATTCAATATACAACATGTACCAGTCTCAACGGGTTTTACTTTACTCACCAAGTAGTGTAAACCTTGACCAGAAACTGTCTAAGAATGACAACGTCATGATATTACTCAATGTCAGTTGCAACGCTTTTGCAACGGTATCATAACTAATCATTATAAGGTCTGTTACGTCTTTACCATATATAAACGGATGTTATATAATATAAACTATTTATTTTGTTCATAATAAAACGTTACATAAGTATTTACAGGGAAATACATAAGAAAATTGGCGCTCTGAGCACCAACCCTAAGACATTAGTGAGACTATCTAGGTTCAGGCATATCCGTCACGAATTCCAATTTCGTGTCTATAATCTATCCACCCGTAATTATGACGGACATGGATAAACTCACTGACCCATACAGATTGAGGTCATTGCATTCGTATAATCCATCCGTCACAAATATCCAAATTATTCCAGAGATATAAATATAAAAGTCAAATCTCTATAGATATAATCACGTCGACGTTTTTATTAGCAATCTCTTAATAACAATTAGAACTCATTTCTACAGTGTACCACGGGCCTATGGATTTAACAGATTGTTAATTCTATTTTGAATACATATGCTCTATACACAGAGCTGACATATTCTATCTTGAGACATATAGCATATCCTGATGATCAGTCCACACCCAATGAGCAGGCGAAGGTCAGACCTTAATTGGTCGGTGACGTGACTGCCATCAAAGTGTGGAGGATATCTCATATACCCACAGTGGTATCTCAGGTCAAAGAATCAATATACTACTTAACCCGAGAAGATTCTTATTAACGTTGGTGTAGTATCTATTAAGAATCTTCGGGGAGTCGTTCAGTGTTTATCTGATATAAACACCGAAATATCTATTTGAGTTTCAAAGGCTCATGGTTCATTGATAATCAACCATTGGAATCCAAGATTCCAATATACGACATGTACCGGTGTCAATGGGTTTACTTACTGACCAAATAATGTAAACATTGACCAGGAATTGTTAAAAAAATGATACTGTTATGATACAACTCAATGTCAGTTGCGACGCTTTTGCAACTGTATCATAACTAATCATTCTAAGGTCAATTACATTTTTACCATATATAAAAAAAAAATGTTACATAATAGAAACTATTTATTTTATTCATAATAAAATGTTTACATAAGTATTTACAGGGAAATACATAAGAAAATTAGCGTTCCGAGCACCAACCCTAACAAATTCTTCCACTTGTTCTAGTGCCAATATCGATTTTATCTCATACCCATCGACTCCACATGTTTATAAAATAACTTTAGAGGAATGGTCTTGGTTAGTGGGTCTGCTACATTATCTTCACTCGGGACCTTGCACATGACAATGTCCATTCGTGACATAATCTCTTGAAAAATATGGTACTTCCGTTCCACATGCTTTGACTTTTGATGCGCCTTCGGTTCATTTGCTTGTGCAATGTCTCCATTATTATCACAGTTTAACGAAATCAGTTTCTCGATACTTGGGACTACATCCAACTCTGTGATAAAGTTCCTAACCCAAACAACTTCTTTTACAGCTTCAGAAGCTGCATATATTCCGCCTCTGTGGTGGAATCAGTTATGGACCGATGTTTGGAACTTTTCCAACAAACTACACCTCCATTAAGGGTAAAGACGAATCCTGATGTAGACTTTCTATCATCAAGATTCGATTGGAAATCCGAATCTGTATACCCATTAACCTGCAGTTCATTTCCTCCATAAATCATAAACTTATCCTTAGTACCTTTAAAATACTTTAGGATATGTTTAATGGCCATCCAATGGTCATTACCTAGATTTGACTGATATCTGCTGGTCACACACTAACTACGAAGCTGATATCAGGCCTAGTACATAACATGACATACATGATCTGCCCAAACATGAAGCATAAGACTGATTAGACATTATCTTCTAATCTTCGGTTTATGGACACATCTTCTTCGAAAGATGTAGGCCATGTCTAAGCGGTATATTTACTGTCTTACATTTACCAAAATTGTACCGTTCTAAGATCTTATATACTTTAGGACAAAAATATTACTCTCTTTTCAACTACACTTATGAACATTGTGGGCACAATGAGCTGATTAATACCTTGTTGGTTGTGTATATGGAGAATGGTAAAAATAATCAAAGAATTTACTTATTTGGTAATTTAGAAAGAAAGAAAACAACTACTAACTTGGATAAGAAGTTTCACTTGTTTAGTCACTAACTTGTTTATTCTATTTTCTCTTGTCTTTTTTGCTTTTGTGTACATTAGATTGACGTTGTGGGTATCGTTGTTGTAAGCCCTCACGAGACTACAACTCGTCCACTAGGGACACCTAGGGGTTTAAAGGCTTGTTGCATACGCTAAATCCAACCGTGATCCATACGAAAGTGGCTTAGTTTAATTTTAATTATTTTATTTTATTATTTTGCTCAAGGACTAGCAAAATATTAGGTTTGTGGGTGTGATGAGCGGAAAATATATCAATATTTACCGCCCCTTTTACTTAATATTTTGTACAGTTTCTCGAGTTTTATGAACATTTTGATGTGTTTTAGTTTATTTTGTAGAAAAAATAAAATCAGGACTCAAGGGAATCAATGAGGATGAAATGTGGAAGAAATAAGGGCAAAAACTAGACTTTACATTTGGATTTTGGAGGTTGGAAACTTTAAATGGCGTTCTAACGAAGTACAATTTCAGAAATTTCTACTTTGCGCAATTTTCTTAATTTGGCCATACCCTTCTACTCCGATATCGGATTGAGGTTATTCAAGTTCAAGATTAAAGAAAACTCAAAGATCTACAACTTTGACGTTCATAATAGTTTCGAATTCGGACGTTTTCATGACCAAAATTGATAAAATATTCGTAAGTGTGTTATATGTAATTATTAAAGTCATTTTCAAAACAAAAATATAATAAAAAAAATAAAAATGGAAATTAGATTTGGTGCCATGTTTGGTGCAATGTTTGGTAGAAGCCTTTAGATTTGCCTATAAAGACCAAGCTAAACTTTGTAATTTTTCATGCTTTCTTTGGAGGAATTTCTCCATGAAAACCTAAAGGAAAGTGTCTTGTATATTTATTTAAGTTTTCTTGTATTTTCTTTTTATTTAATTAATAAAATTTTGTGTATTTTCATTTACAGCATGAGTGTTGGACAATTATGACCCATAGCGTCACTATTTGTACAGATCATGGTGTTGTTGTACAAATTAACTATGTGACAAAGGAGATTGCACTCTTATCATTTGTGATTAGATCACCTAGATATATAAATGATAGAAGGTCCCTGTGATTTGTTCCTGGATTGAGAATGATATGAGACAGTATCAATCCACGAAGGATAAATCATTGAATATCCCTAGTCAGAGCATTATCGAGATTGGACATCGATGAATGCGTAAAAGACTAGTATTACACTTGTGCGCGTTGTGAGGGCACAACGACATAGTTCTCATATATTTGGTATAGGATACTCATGCAAGTGTAATAGGAGGTTGTGTTTTTACCGATGGTACGGGAAACAGCTTCGCTCTGGATAAGACCCCCTCGGAATTCCATTGGTAGTATGACTATGTGTCAATGGAAGTCCGAAATCAGGGTAGGTGTATTTGGTCTTAACCTGAGACTTGCACACCGCTAATACTTGAGACAATCAATATACTTTGGTTGAGGTCGTCCAGAGCTTTAACCGGTTCTGTGTACGCCAATGCTGGGTATATTGAGAATCGTAGTGTGTTGGGTGTGATGTCAAGACGGAAGTGTCACTCCAGTCATATGGAGTTGATGATCGCGCATGGATACAGAACTGGTTCTCTATATAAGGTTGCAACCGTCGGGATAATATGACTTGGTCATGATTATCCGATATTAAAGAGACTAGTTGCTCGTAATCCGATATATGCTTCGTACGGGGCAGACACTGTACCAGCCCCAGGCCTCGCATGTGATCATCCGATACTGGACAGAAATACACAATACTATGTATACTACGCCTGATACAGATCCTTTATTCCTGTAAGGATATTTCCGGAGAATTGGGTAGGCATGGCGCTTTGCTAGAGGCCAACCTTGTCTTGTAATTCGGTATAAACGTAGTACGAGGTACTTACGTGTTCGGATAGTCCGACGACCTAATTTACTGCCAACATATCCGGGGATCTCATGGGTCGCTTCCCAAAGATTCACCGATGATGTATGACTCGCACTCTAAATTAATCTGGGATTAATTAGAAGAGAGAGAAAATTAATCTAGGATTAAATGCGGAGATATTTTATCTGAGATAAATATCATTTAAAGAGAGATAACGGTTAATTTGGAATTAATCGATAAATTAATATATTTGATATATTAAATGAAATTAGATTTCGACGCGGAATTAAAATTAGATTTTAATTCAGGCGAACGAATTAATTTAGAATTAATTCGTTAGCGACGTGAATAGTGATTTCGCTAGGCGTAATCATTTAATTATGACGCAACGGAAAATTCGTTAATTTGGAATTAGCGAACCCAAGCCCGAGATTACTTGCGAGCGCATTCGCATTTCGAATTTGAATGCGGCACGCAAGTCAAATCAAGCGTCAAATCATTAGTCACTTTAAGTGATGTGACTTGACAACTTGATGGATTGAGTGATGGTAGTGGTTGGAGCTTTATTGTTTGACTTTTAAAATCCAAATTCACATGAAATGAATTTTAAATTCAAATGTGTGTATTTAATACACAAATTTGGAACCAACATTACAACTCTCTCTTTCCTCTCCATATTTCTTCTTCACGCCATTTTCTGTTTTTCTGGTTTTGAAACCGTGAGCAATGAGGGAAGCAAGAGTGGATTTTGTGGCAAAATCACAAGTGCTAGCAACACTTACGAGACATGGAAGGTGATAGGGAAGTCTACCCATGAGCCGGGAACCATTCGACGAAGCTTGGAGCTTGACAAAGGACCAAATTGGAGGCCAAACCAGTCAGGAATTCTGGTCACTGCCGAACCAGTCCACTGCCCAGCAAAGTCAGTTTTGTTGCCTCCGCGTCACTCAACCGATCGATGTGAGTATTCCGCAACTCCCTCGATTGTTATTCACACATGTTCATGCTTGATTTGTGATCCTTGGGACCCTTAGAATCTCCAACAATGAGCAGGTAATCTCATTCTACTGGGGTGACAAGGTAATACTTTTAATATAATAAATAGATTAATCTCCATTATTTTAATTAAAATTTAGAATAATTAGTTACTGTCTATATGACAGTTTTGGTGACAACCTTATTTACCGCCTATATGGTCGGTTTTTCATTCCAGACGTAGTTTCCACCTATATGGTCGGTTTAGGTAATAACCATGTTACCACCTATATGGTCGGTTGGACTTAATTAAGACAAATGGAATTTCCGCCTTTATGCTCTCGTTAAATATAATTAATTAATCGGTAAACATTGACAATAAGGGAGATTTCTAATTTTGAAATATTAAAAGTGGATCCTTTAACCCACATCATTTTCTTTCATTATTTTAATTTTACTTTTATTTATTTTCAAGTTATTTTTTATGATGTTTTTAATTAAGTTTTTAGTAATCATAGGAATGTGTCGTAGCTAAATACATAATCTAGGGGTGTGATGATTTCCAATATCATCGGTTTATAAGTTGGTTATTTTTTTACCGTGGGTAATATATTGGTTTATTTATTGAGTCTTAGTCTTAATGCTTCTTGTTAACTGGCCATTAATAAGATTGATTTGGTAAACTAAAATGAACTTGGAAAATAGATTTTTGGTTTAGCCTTAGACTCAATAGCTCACGATCTCACATTGGGGTAAATGTCTCTTAGGTAGATTTCCTTAAAGGATATGATATACCTGTCGGCGGGGGTAGCCATAATTGGAACTTAAACTTAATGAATTCAGAGTTTCTTAATTAACTTAGGAATATAGTTAATTGGGTTACTTTGGGTGTTTCCATCTGAGCATCGGAAGAGGCTTTTGCATAATTTCGTGTTCCAAGTTAATAAACCGATATATTACACAAACATGAGATAATCACTTCATCTTTAAAAGATATTGGAAGGATTCACAACCCTAGATAGTTTTATAATATTGATTTGTCCTTCAACTTACTTTCACACACTGTTTTATTTACTTATTTTAGATAAAAATCACCATCCAACCAAAAATCAATCAATTAGATACTCGTAGAATTTACCTTCAATAAATCAATAGCTAAGGTGTTAAATCCTCGTGGGATCGATACATTTTATACTACTTGAGCGATACGTGCACTTGCGTAACGTGTGTGTTTACCACCGATCAAAATCGTAACTGCATCTCCCCAAATTTCAGCATTCTACTTTCCGTCAGCATCTGCAACGTATTGTAAATGTGAATAGGACAAGCGAAATCTAAAATCCAATTAGATGTCATAGCTTCACAAGCCAATGAGATATCAAATAATAGGAAAAATAAAAGTACTGATTCGATGCTATTTCCTTCCTTATTTATGCAGATAGTCCGAACGGTTTCTTTTCCAATGCCCGACTTTCTGGCAGTGGTGGCACTTATCTTCAGAAGCTCTCTTGGGCTTCGCTACCTTATCCTGCGGAGGAATATTGAAGCATTTCTTCTTCTTTCTTTTAGTCTTCTTCCCATTTCGACTTGGATTGGGAAGAAGCGGAAAGTGAAGTGGATTTCGGAAGGCGAGTCATAACTCCCTTCTTTAAATCTTCCTCCACTGTGAGAAGCATCTTATGCAGCTCACGGTAAGAGCAGTGAATCTCATTCATGTTGAAGTACATGACAAACTGGCGATATGACGCCGGTAGCAAACCGAGAATGACACTTCATCCTAGAGTATCATTGAGAGGGAAGTCACTGCGCCTTATTTGCTCGATCAAATTGTTTAAATGAAGCACATACTCACGATGCTCACAGCCTGCCCCTCATCAAGTTTAGAATGGAACAATTCCATTGTAACTCTATGAACCACGACCTGTTCATGGTTCATGAACGATTCACGAAGTTATGACATCATGCTATATGAATCATGCATCTCAAAGTATTGCCTCTTCAGTTCAGAAGAAAGAGAATTTAGAATGAATTATTTAACTCTTAAATCATCATTGTTCCATTTACGGAAAGTCTCCATCTCTTCAGGCAATGAATCCAGAGATATAGCAAGCGGTAATGGACCTTTCAAAATGTATCCAAGTTTTTCGGAATTGAGGACAATCCTCGAATCCATATCCCAATCCGCAAAGTTCTCAGCGCATTTTAGCTTATTCGTATCAAGTGTACGAGCAAAAGGATTGTTCGAAGGGACCGCCATCACAAATCTATCAAATAGACAGGAATCAACGGTTAGCTGAAAAACAGTTTCATATTTTATCATAAGCATTAAATAGATCATGGATTTTTAATCTAAAAAATCCACTCCCACTATTTCATGCAATACTGTAATCCCCAAACAGAATACAAAACATGCGATAATCCAATCATAACATAATAGTGAAAGGTGGACCCCATGAATATATTTCAAGTCACAACTTTGGCACGTTCTCGCCTACGTATATTCATTAGGTAGACTACTAATTGTCGATCACTCAATAGTGAATCCAGGGTTTTTGGTCCTGGTCGTTTCTCGTTGTGACAACTTTGGCACGTTCACAAGGAGGTGTGCCAAGGTTAGACTTGTCAATGATAAATTCAAGATACTTGCGAAACCCTGACAGCTTTGACATGTTCAGGATTCCGCTTTCGTTTGAATTCACCTAATATCAAATATATCTGGTATAGATAAATTTCTACCGGCCATATCCTCACAGCTTTGGCACGTTCTCGGATATAGTCGTAGAAAATTTATCGATAAGCGGTATTGACAAGACGGACCAGTTAATATGCATCAAATACATATTAAGTAAAAAAAACCTTATTTTCAAATAGGGATTTTTCGGCAAAATATGCTTTTATTTTAATCAATCAAAATAAATAGACACATGCATGCATAAAGTAAAGATTAAATTAAACATTTAATTTTAAAGGCATAATCATATCGGGTGTTCAGAATCAGACTCGCTCTAATACCATTTTGTTGGGGTTTTATAGGGAATTACCGGGTTAGCGCAGCGGAACGCGGAAAATTAAAATTTTCGATTTCAAAATATTTCTTTGATCAATTATATAAACTTATTTATTTAATTACCCAATACTTAAAATCTGAAATTTTAACCCAAGAAATCAAATCTCCTTTAATTGCCGAATTGCCCCCAAATTTTACAATTTGATCATTTTGGTCATAAATTGTCAAATACATATTTAATTTATTCCAAATCAATCCCAAAATGATTTAAACATGTCTAATACATGAAAATACAATTTGCAACGAAAATTCCCAATTTTCTGAAATTACCGAATAGCCCCTATAATTTCCAGGATTTCCAATTTGGTCATTTTTAGTTCAAAACATGTCAAGATGAAATCCAATCAATCCCAAATTTAATATATATCATATATACATCATATTACATCACATATATGAAAAGTCCCAAATTTGGATAGGGTTATGAACCCTAATTCCATAATTTCCACAAATTGACAAATTAAACCAAATTAAAAAAATTCAACACTTTAATCCAATCCTGACCACACCAAACAAGTCTCACCATCATGAAACAACTCAAGAGAAATTCTAGGTGATTTATAAATGGCTTAGCAACTCTAGAATGACAACATTGACTACTAATTAATCAAATAAGCTTAATTACTCCCAATAAGCTTATTAATTTATCAAACATGAAAAATCACCTCCAACAAGTTTAAACCAATTTAATTACAAATTCAAATAGAAAAGACATCATCTTAGCAACACAAATTGAAGTTAAGAATGATAGAAACAATTTCCATTTTGAAGGGTGTAGAAAAATACATAGAAAATTCAAAATTTTTACTTTGTTTTATTTCTTTTTCCTTCAACTTTTTCTCTCAACTCTCTTTGTAAATATTTTGATAACTTGTGTTAATCTTCAAAAGTGAAACAAAAAAAATTATATGTTTATTTTTGTTATTACCGTGAGCAACAAAAACAACATTAATAAACTTTTTCATTTGTTTCATTTCTATTGGAACACATTTACTTAGTTAAAGATAACAATTATCTAAAATAATGTAAACTTACAAGTGTATCCAATCAACTCATGTTATTTCCAAAAACAAAACATGTAATAGATATTTTATAATTTAATTTATTTAATTACTTAACATTTAAATATAAATATTTACATTAAATATTCAAGAACATATATATAAATGATATATGTCAAATATTTTATATTTAATTAATGTGTATTTAATAAAATCAAGTATTAAATACAAATACACATTAATTTGAAAATAACCATTAGGTCCTGATCGCATGTATTATTCGTTTAACCGTTAAACGAGTTATAAATAATTAGAATTATTCATAAAAGTTTCCCTAGTGCTCTACGAGTATATTTCATTATTGAGACTCTCTAGGTTCAGACATATCCATCATGAAATCTAATTTTGTGTCCATAATCTACCTACCCGTAAATAATGACGAACACAGATAAACTCTCTGAACCATACGGGTCGAGGTCATATCATACGTATAATCCCTCCATCACAGGTATCCGGATTATTCCAGAGATATGGATGTAAACGTCAAATCTCTATAGATATAATCACATCGACATTTCTATTAGAAATCTCTTAATAACACTTAGAACTAATTTCTACAGTGTACTACGGGCCCATGGATTTAACAGATTGCTAATTCCATATTGAATACCTATGCTCTGTACACAGAACTGACAGATCCTTTCTTGATACACAGAGGATATCCTGAGCATCAATCCACACCCAACGAACAGGCGGAGGTCTGATCTAAATAGAATGGTGAGGTGACTACCATCTAAGTGTGGAGGATAACTCATATATCCACAGTGGTATCTCAAGTAAAAGAATCACTATGCTCACTCAACCCGAGAAGATTCTTATTGACGTTGGTGTACCATCTATTAAGAATCTTCGGTGAGTCAATCAATGTCTATCCGCTATAAACACCTACACGTCTATACGAGTCTCAAAGACTCATGGTTCATTGAGAAACCATCTGAATCCAAGATTCCAATATACGACATGTACCAGTCTCAACGGGTTTACTTTACTGACCAAGTAATGTAAACCTTGACCAGTAACTTTCTAAGAATGACAACGTCATGATACAACTCAATGTCAGTTGCGACGCTTTTGCAACAATATCATAACTAATCATTCTGAGGTCTGTTACGTCTTTACCATATTAAAGAGGATGTTATATAATAGAAACTATTTATTTTATTCATAATAAAATATTACATTAGTATTTACAAGGAAATACATAATAAAATTGGCGCTCAGAGCACCAACCCTAACACTTTTTTTATCTCTATATAGTTTTATGCCTAAGACATAAGAAGCTTCACCCAGGTCCTTCATGGAGAAATTCATACAGAGGTAAGCTTTGATGCCTTGCATCATCTCGATATCATTCCCAATGATAAGGATGTCGTCAACATAGAGAATTAAAAATACCACCATACTCCCACTGGCCTTCTTATACACACATTCGAATTCTTAAGAAAAACAAACAATTTGATTATCTCTTCGAATAGAAGATTTCAACTTCGTGAAGCCTGTTTAAGTCCATAAATGGACTTCTTCAGCTTGCATACCATGCCCGAGTTCTCGCTGGATGCAAAACACTCCAGCCGTTCCATATAGATTTCTTCATTAAGAAATCCATTTAAAAAAGTCATTTTGACATCCATTTGCCAAATCTCGTCATCATGGTAAGTGACTATAGACAAAGAAATCCTTATAGACTTTAGCATTGCAATTGGCAAAAAAGTTTCATCGTAGTCGACACCGGGTTGCTGCGAGTAACCTTTAGCTACTAGTCGGGACTTAAAGGTTTCAACCTTTCCATTGGGCCCGCGCTTCCTTTTTTAAATCCATTTACAAACGATAGGAACAATTCCTTCAGGAAGCAGTATCAAGTTCCAAACTTGATTCTCATGTATTGAGTCCATCTCGGATTTCATGGCGTCTTGCCACTTCACGGAGTCAGTGTCCAACATCGATTCTCTATAGGTAAAAGGGTCAGTCTCTTCAACTAAGAAAACATCGAGACTATTTTCTTGTATCAAATACAAGCGTTCAGGAGGTCTAGATACCCTTTGTGACCTTTAGAGTGTGTGTTTTGAGGGTTTTTCATCTTTTTGAACTTTAGGTTCCTCCGTTGGTTCATTGGCATCAGGTTGTACTTCATCAAGTTCAACCTGTCTATTATCACCACCTTCAGACAAAAATTATATTTCTAGAAATTTTACGAAGCGAGTTACGAACATATTTCGATGCTCGGTATCGTATAACAAATATCCTTTCATATTTGAAGGATATCCAATAAACCTAAACTTTTGCCCTCGAGGCAAAAGCTTATTCTGCTGAGGCATCCTGATGTATGCATGACACCCCTAAATCTTAACATAACTAAGATTCGGTTTCCTACCGGTCCATATCTCATACGGAGTCGTAGGAACATCTTTAGAAGGAATCTTATTCAAAAGATGTGCGACAGTTAAAATAGCATAACCCCATAAGTAATAGGGTAAATCTGTATAACTCAACATCGATCGGACCATATCCAATAATGTCTGATTTCTCCTATCTGATACTCCATTGTGCTGCGGAATACGCGTAAGAGAATATTTAGCGAGAATCCCATTCTCCTTTAAATAATCAATGAACCCTCCACTCATATATTCACTGCTTCGATCAGATCGGAGGAATTTAATATATTGACAAGTCTGTTTTTCTACTTCATTTCAGAATTCTTTGAACTTTTCAAAGGTTTTCGATTTATTTTTCATCAGATAAACATAACCATACCGTGATAGATCATCGGTAAAGGTAATGAAGTATGAAAAACCATTGTGTGCAGTCTGACTCTTGGGACCACATACATCAGAATGTACGAGTTCTAATAAGTCTGTGGTTCGGTGTCCAACACCCGAAAATGGAGCTTTGGTTATTTTACCCCGAATACAAGATTCGCAAGTTAGATAAGGTTCAATGGTGAGATCATGTATCAAACCATTCTTAACCTATTAGGTTAGGCGTTTCACGCCTATATGACCCAACCTCATGTACCACAGTTAGATATTATTTATATCAGATTGTTTACGTTTATTAATTCCAGTATTAAAGATATCTTGTGAGGTACGTAATATGTAATGACCATGCTCGTTTGGACAACAAAGGATCTGAATATTATTACTATCATATAAATACAAAGAACGATTCTTAATATTTACATTATATCATTCAGTATCTAATACAAATCGATACATAATATTTGCCACATATCCTGGCACAAAAAAGCATTCATTTAACAAAAGTCTCCCACTAGGTAAAAGAATCTTGTATATGCCTATTGCAACCGCATCCAGAAAGTCACCACTTCCGAATCGCAACTACATCTCCCCAGATTTCAGCCATCTATTTTTCGTCAACACCTACAACGTATTGCAAATATGAATAGGGCAAGCAGAATCTAAATTCCAATTAGATGTCATAGCTTCACAAGCCAATGAGATATCAATAATAGGAAAAATGAAAGTACCTGATGTCGATGTTCTTTCCTTCCTTATTTGTGCAAGATAGTCCGGACAGTTTCTTTTCCAGTGCCCGACTTTCTGGCAGTGGTGGCACTTATCTTCAGAAGCTCTTTTGGGCTTCGCTACCTTAGCCTGCGGAGGAACATTGAAACCTTTTTTCTTCTTTCCTTTAGGCTTCTTCCCATTCGACTTGGATTGGGAAGAAGCGGAAAGTGAAGTGGGTTTCAGAAGGCGAGTCATAACTCCCTTCTTTAAATCTTCCTCCGCTGTGAGAAACATCCTATGCAACTCACGGTAAGAGTAGTGAATCTCATTCATGTTGAAATACATGATGAACTGGTGATATGACGCCGGGAGTGAACCAAGAATGACACTCCGTCCTAGAGTATCATTGAAAGGGAAGTCACTGCGCCTCAATTGCTCGATCAAATATATCAAATGAAGCACATGCGGGCTCACAGCCTGCCCCTCATCAAGTTTAGAATGGAACAATTCCATTGCAACTCTATGAACCACAACCTTTTCTTGGTTCATGAACGATTCACGAAGTTGTGTCATCGTGCTATATGCATCGTGCATCTCAAAGTATTACCACTTCAGTTCAGAAGAAAGAGAACTGAGAATGAATGATTTAACTTTTAAATCATCATCTTTCCATTTACGGAAAGTCTCCATCTCTTCAGGCGATGAATCCGGAGATATAGTAAGCGGTAATAGACCTTCCTAAACGTATCCAAGCATTTCAGATCTGAGGACAATCCTCAAATCCATATCTCAATCCATAAAGTTCTCAGCGCCTTTTAGCTTATTCGTATCAATCATACGAGCAAAAGGATTGGTCGAAGGTGCCGCCATTGCAAATCTATCAAATAGACAACGAATCAACGGTTAGAGAAAATAGTTTCATATTATATCATAAAGCAATAAATAGATCATGAATTTTTAATCTAAAAATGCCCCTCTCACTATTTCATGCAAAACTGTAATCCCCCAACAGAATACAAAACATACGATAATCAAATCATAACATAATAGTGAAAGGTGGACCCCTTGAATATATTTCAGCTCACAGTTTTAGCACGTTCTTGCCTACGTATATTCATTAGGTAGACAACTCATTGTCGATCACTCAACAATGACTCTTGGGTTTTCAGTCCTGGTCGTTTCTCGTTGTGACAGTTTTGACATGTTCACATGGATGCGTACCAAGGTTAAACTTGTCAATGATAAATTCAAGATACTTGCGTAACCCTAACAGCTTTGGCACGTTCAGGATTGCGCTTTCGCTTGAATTCACCTAATATCAAATATATTCGGTACAGATAAATTTCTACCGGCTATATCCTCACAGCTTTGGTACGTTCTCGGATATAGTTGCAGAAAATTTATCGATAAACGGTATTGACAAGAAGGATAAATTAATATGCATCAAATACATATTAAATAAAAACCTTTATTTAATCAAATTAAATAAACACATGCATGAATAAAGTAAAGAATAAATTAAACATTAAATTTTAAAAGCATAATCATATCGGGTGTCCAGAATCATACTCGTTCTGATACCATTTTGTTGGGTTTTATAAGAAATTACAGGGTTAGCGCAACATAACGCGGAAAATCAAAATTTTCCGATTTCAAAATTTTTCTTGGATCAATTAAGTAAACTTATTTATTTCATTACCCAATACTTAAAATCTGAAATTATAACCAAAGAAATTAAATTTTCTTTAACTGCCGAATTACCCCTAAATTTTACAATTTGATCACTTTGGTCCTTAAATTGTCAAATACATATTTAATTGATTCCAAATAAATCCTAAAATGATTTATACATAAAAATACAAATTGCAACAAAAATTTATAATTTTATGAAATTGCCGAACAACCCCAGTAATTTTCCAAGATTTGTAATTTGGTCATTTTTAGTTCAAAACATCTCAAGATCAAATTCAATCAATCCCAAATTTAATATACATTATATATACATCAAATTACATCACATATATGAAAAGTCCCAAATTTGGAAAGGGTTATGAACCCTAATTTTAAAAATTATCCAATTGACCCAATTACACCAAATTAATAAAATTCAACACTTTAATTCAATCCTTACCACACCAAGCAAGTCTCACCACCATGAAACAACTCAGGATCAATTCTAAGTCATATATTAGTAGCTAAGCAACTCTAGAATGGCAACATCACCATCAAATGGCTTAAAGAATGCTAATGAACTAATTTCATGCAAACTTTAATAACATACATGCTTTCATCTTTCAAACAAGTTCCCAACACAATAATTCACACAATTAAAGATTAGTGAAAATTCTAAACTACACAAATTGAAGTATAGAATCATAAAAATTATTTTTTAGTTGAAGAAAGTTGGAAATAACTTTCAAAACTCCAACTTTTCAAGCCTTTCTCCTTATGTTCTTCACTTTTTTCTCTCAATTTTAACTTGGTGAATATTTGAAAAACTTGTAAATGTCAAAGAAAATGAAACAAAACACTTATATATTTTTCTTACATATTGTCGAGAATTACAAGAATAATATTAATAAGAATTTTCAACTTGTTTCATTTTAATTGGAACACATTTACTTGAATAAAAGATAACATTTATCTTATATAAAGTAAATTTACAAATGGACTTATAGAAACATGTAATATAAAAGTGAAATCATTACTAAAGATATTTCTTATATTAATTAATTTAATTATTTAACAATTAAATAATTAAATATAAATATCTTAAATATATGTATTACATTTACATCAAATATCTCAAACACATATATTAATGATATATTTCAAATATCATAATTTGACAATTAATTAATGTGTATATAATAATATCAAATATTAAATACAAATACACATTAATTCAACCCGAGAATATTCTTATTGATGTTGGTGTACCATCTATTAAGAATCTTTGGTGGGTCATTCAGTGTTTATCCACTATAAATACCTACACGTCTATACGAGTCTCAAAGACTCATGGTTCATTGAGAAACCATCGGAATCCAAGATTCCAAAATACGACATGTACAAGTCTCAACGGGATTACTTTACTGACCAAGTAGTGTAAACCTTGACCAGGAACTATCTAAGAATGACAATATCTTGATATAACTCAATGTCAGTTGTGACGCTTTTGAAACAGTATCATAACTAATCATTCTAAGGTCTGTTACGTCTTTACCATATTAAAAAGGATGTTATATAAAAGAAACCGTTTCTTTTATTCATAATAAAATGTTACATTAGTATTTAAAGGGAAATATATAATAAAATTGGCACTCAGAGCACCAACTCTAACAGTAAGAGGGCATGAACTTCATCTCCCAATTGTATGCCTACTGCAGACAACTGGTTCACCAAGCTCTGGAACTCATTAGTGTGTTTTGCAATGGAAGTTCCACTCCGTAGCTTCAGGTTCACCAAACGCCTCATTATTAAGAGGGAGTAATTGAATTTTGTCACCTACTTCAGAGGGAGTAATTGATTTCTGTCATCTTGATCATCGCACCAGAAGAGGTATCTTCCATTTCCATTTTAAGTTTAAAGTTTAAAATGAAAAAATGATAAAATATGGGATTATTTTCGGAAAAACTTAGGTAACTGTTGTGTCCGTAATGGTCGAAAATGATGGATTAGACACTTCATTGGTCCAAATTCAACTCAGGGGCCGATTTATAAATTTTTAAAATTTTTGGGGTTAAAATATAAATTTCAGAGACTTCATGGGCTTAATGAAATTTACCAGGTTGCTGACGTGTCTGATGACGAGGCAGAAATAGGACTCGCTTACTGACTTGGCTGACACGTGGCGATGACATGTATGCTGACGTGGCAATGATTGTGCGCTGCCGTGGTGCTAACTGTGTGCTGAAGTGGCACTACGTAGTCGTCTTCAACCTTCGTCTGGCGCGTGGAGCGCATGGCGAGGCTACTAGATGGCGCACGCGGTGCGTACGGCTTCTATGAACCTCTATTCGATCGCCGAAATATACCACCGTGCTTATTTTGACGTGAAAAGGCTGATGGTATGCTCAAAAATGATTTTTGACAACTTTCCCGAAACCCAAATCTTTCGAACCGAGTTCCGTTATTCGATTTTACGACCCCAAAGTATAACCAAAGCTATTGATATCACTTGTTGTGATTCTCTGATCACTTAAGAGTGTTTATGAGGAAAACCGAGTTCTATTACTACTTGAATATAGACAAAGTGTTACAAACTTTACAAAAAAATCACACTCTCTAAGCTTTCTTGCCTTGAAGCTTAATATTTGGGATGCCTAAAGCTCACAAATGAGCTCTTTATTTATAGCAAAACTTATGCTCAAGAAATTCAACATGTGAATAGTGTCCATCGAAAGTAGTCTTGGAAGCTTGCACCATTTTCAAACATCCACCTAAAGTTGGCTTGGAGGCTTGCTTGCAATGGTAAGTTTGCCTCATGGAGCCGAATTGCTGAGAGTTACCACCAATGTTTCCCAACTATTATGAAGAGAACTGAGTAGTGAGATGACTTGAACTTCATCTCCCAGTTGCATGTCTAGTGTAGACAACTGGTTCACCAGGCTTTGGAACTCATTAGTGTGTTCTCCAATGGAATTTCCACTCCGTAGCTTCAGGTTCACGAAATGCCTCATTATTAAGGCTTTATTCCGAGCTGTCTTGGCCTGAAATATGTCTTCTAATTTTATCCACATTTCAGAAGTAGTGGAAGACACTATGGCTGATCTAATGCCTAATCTTACCGAAAGTTCTGTTATTGAGTTTATTAAAGTAACACTCTTTACCATATTCTGATCCCACTCCCCTCACCTCGAAATATCGAATAAATCTTTACAGTGTAAATAATCTATCATCCGAGGTCTCCAGAGGGAGTAATTGGTTGTTGTCACCTTGATCATTGCACCAGAAGAAGAATATTCCATTTCCATTTTAAGTTTAAAGTTTCAAATGAAAATACGACAAAATATGGGTCGATTTTCACATATATGAGATCACTATTACGTTTGGAATGGTCGAAAATGGTGGATTAAACACTTCGTTGGTCCAAATCCAACTTAGGGGCCGATTTGTAAATTTCTAAAATTTATGGGGATAAAATATAAATTTCAGATACTTTAGGGGGTTCAATGAAATTTACCAGGTATGCTGACGTGTCTGATGATGTGGCAGAAATGGGATCCGCTTGCTGACGTGGATGACATATGGCGTTGATATGGCGATGTTGTGTTTGCTGGTGTGGCAATGATTGTGCGCTGACTGTGTGCTGACCGTGCGCTGATGTATCGCTGACGTGGTCGTCTTCAACCTTCGTCTGGCCCGTGCGGCGCATCGGAGCACGTGGCAAGGCTACTGGATGGCGCGTGCGGCTTCTCTAGATCTCCGTTCGATCGCCGGAAAATACTATCGTGCTCGTCCCGACGTGAAAATGCTGATGGTATGCTCAAAAATGATTTTTGACAACTTTCCCAAAACTTGATTTTTCCGAACCGAGTTCCGTTCTTCGGTTTTACGACCCCAATGTATAACCAAAACTACTGATACCAGTTGTTGTGATTCCCTGATCACTGAAGAGTGTTTATAAGGAAAATCGAAAATTCTATTACTACTTGAAAAGACTTTACAAAGTGCTACAAACTTTACAAAAAAAATAAAAAATCTCTCTCTCTCTCTTACACTCTCTAAGATTTTTTACCTTGAAGCTTAATATTTGAGATGCCAAAAGCTCACAAATGAGCTATGTATTTATAGCAAAACTTATGCTCAAAAAATTCAACATATGAATAGTGTCCACCGAAAGTAGTCTTGGAAGCTTGCACTGTTTTCAAAATTCCACCTAAAGTTGGCTTGGAGACTTATCAATGATGGTGGCAGCTGGATTCTTACAATGGTGGTTGGGGTGACAACATGCTTGGATCATGCATGCCTCATACAGTTAGATATTCCACCGAAAGTAGTCTTGGAAGCTTGCACTGTTTTCAAAATTCCACCTAAAGTTGGCTTGGAGACTTATCAATGATGGTGGCAGCTGGATTCTTACAATGGTGGTTGGGGTGACAACATGCTTGGATCATGCATGCCTCATACAGTTAGATATTACAGTACATAGTACATACAATTGTTTTTCTTTACCAAGAAAAAAAAAACTTTTAATTTTTTTGTACATTAAAAATCTATATAGCCAATTCATTTGGATTAACATACACAAGAGATCATTGGCCAATCCGATTACGGATATCAAGAATCATTAATAAAACATGTATAAGAAATATAAATGTGTATGGAAATAAAATACGCGGCACTCTTGTCATAATTGACAATATATACGATAAGAAATGATATGATTAAGATGGGCACACATAATTGGAAAAATAAAGTTAACAACAAAATCAACAACATAACAAAACGAATCCAAGATTGATCATAACAGCACTGATGATGTTGGTTATGAGATTGATATTTTTCAATGGAATGGGAGACAAGATTACCAAATGCATTAATAATGCCACATTTCCAAGTCATATGTGGAGCCATTAAAAAAAGATTATATCCCGAATATAATTTTTATTATAAATTGAATCAATCTTTGCCGTAGGCGGGTGAAGTGCACTTTATGGTCCACAAATTTTTTATTTTAGTCTCAAAATAATTTAATAGCCCATGACCAAATATTTTATATTATAATATTATCATATGGTTAAAAACATCAAAATTTAAGAATCATCTCGGGCTTCGAGAATACAAAGTTGACTTTAATTATAAATAAAATTTGAGAAAAATATTGATACACGGAGTTTTATTCATATTTTTCACATATGTTCTTCCTTTTTTTTCCTTATAAAGAGACTATTATTCTTGAATTTGATTTGGTGACCAAATAGATAATCAAATAACAATTTAGCATCGCATTATATTCTTTATATGTGGAGCCATTAATTTTTTTAAAGTCTTAAAGAAGAACGCTATATCCAAAATTGGCAAGTGTTGAATTCCACAGTATTTGCACGTGGGTCAGAAACTCCCTTTGCAGTTTCCGGGGGTCCCATTTCCAGTTGTACCAACTCCCATAATCCTAATTATATACAATCCATTCAGACTTTAGGGTGAATTTTGTTGAGCGTCTTTTTAGGGTAACACTATCGTTAAAATGTTATGTCTATTTTTCTAAAGAAATATTATTATGGAAATAATATTAAGAAAATAATATCCTTATATTATGGAATCAATTTTTAAAATGAAATTTCTAGTATCCTTACGATTTGTGATTTTATTATATTTCTCTATTATATGAAGATTTTCTATATTCGTTATTATTATTATACATAATTATATGATTCATTTTCTATTTTGATTTTGTATGTAACTTATATAAATGTCCCTACCATTCTAAATATAATATAAAGTGAATTTAAGACTTTATTTCATTATCTAAATTATTTGTTATCATTAGATTTAATATTCATAAAACCATAATTTTGTAATATTAGATTATTTTTTGGCCAAATATTATAGTCAAGCGTTTATTTCATAACTTATAAATTAATTTATACTTTCTGTACAATATTTTCTACTAAATGCACCTTTAATATTTTTTTCTCACTAAAGAAAATCTTCTACTTTACGTCTTAACATGGATTTATGGACCTTATTTTCAGGTCTAGCATTGCAAGTTAATTAAAAGAGATCATCTATATAATTGTATTCCTAAGCTTTGATTATTGACTCAATAATGCAGCTTTTATTAAAAGTATTTTAGTAAAATAGAGAATTAGGGTTTTAAGATTTCTCTAAATCTTGATCATGTAGAGTGTCATTATCTTGAAAGTTAGTTATAGATGAAAGAGATAAAATTAGGATTTTATGGTTCTATGATTAAGGCCAAGGGAGAATTTTCTACGAGAACTATTCACAATTACTATTCTTGGTCATTGCTTATATTTATTGTTCACCATCACTGTTCATGAAGAATTTTTATCTTAACTCTTGAAAAACAATTCTCTCTCTCGTTTTTCTTCAATTGGCTGGCCCCTAAGGGTTTTTATATAGGCTTTTGGTTTGACTTTTCAACTCATAATCTAATTAAAAAGTCACTCAAGTGAAAGAGTTCTTAATCTTATTATTTAATTAAAATAATGTTATCCAAATCAAATTAAAAATCTATAAATAAATAATTTTGATTAAATACAAATACTTTGCATAATTATAATTCATCCCTGATAGTTTCCAAGAATATTAAATAAACTCTTAAGATTATGAACTTAACAATAATTAAGTCCATAATCTTTCTATTTACATAATCTAATCTTAATTTCTCAATACTTTATAATATATGATCCATTGGGTTTCCTCTCGTATTGGCAATAAATCTAATTATAAATTTAATAAGCCTAGATAAATTACAAATTAATTATATCTTAATTAATCAGAAATTAATTCAATGGATCAAGCATGTCATCTAACAATAATTAACCTATTCTATAATAATTACTGTATGATGCTATTTTTTCATCATAACTATATCACTACAAAAATTATGCCCTTTAGCGTCGAAACTAATCGACGCAAAAAGCCAAAATTTCGACGCAAATGTAACTCAGCGTCGAATTAATTAGACGCAAAAATTGGACCCCCAAACATGGATGAGAATAATATTTAGTGTCGAATAAAAGATATTCGACGCTAAAAATTATCATTTGGCGTCAAATTTATTTCGACGCTAAATAAAAGTTTCTGACGCTATAGGTCAGATATTGCGACGAAATATTTCGACGTTAAAAAGTAGACATTTAGCGTCGTTTCGTTTCGACGCTAAAGTATATTAAAAAAATAATATTTGTATACTTACATCGGTGATTTTTTAACTATTAGCGTCGAATATAGTCAACGCCAAAAACACATTTAGCGTCGACTAGTTCGACGAAAATAGTTAAGAAATGTGTTTTTTTAAAAAAATATTAATTTACTGCTTTTTGGTCTAAAATAATTAATTTAATATTTTAATTATTTGAAAAAAAAATTCTGATTAATAACAGAATTACGAAATATTATAATAATTATTTTATTATTATATTGAAAATTGTTTAAAAAAATACATATTATATTAAAACTATTTGTTCAAAATATTTATACAAATGGATATAAAATTTATTGCTACTGTGATGGAGGGGCGCTCGAGCCCAATACACCCTGACTGAGTGAGGCCTCTAACATCTGCCGGAAAGCCAGCATCTGCTGTTCGAACTGCTCCAACTTCTTCTCGTGGTCCACCTTGACCTGTTGTAGCTCCTCCTTAGTCTTCTTCAGCTCGTCTTGGGTGGTGACTAGCTGGTCTTCGGTGGTGGCTAGCCGGTCTTGGGTGGTGGCTAACTGGCCTCGAAGAGATGAAGCATTGTCCGAATTAACAGTATTGCGTGCAGAGGACGTCGGCTTCTTACGAGTGCCAAGGCCGACGTTGTAAGCTGTCTGATTCTTGAAAATCAATTACGACAACTGCTCATCTGGTATCGGGTCGGACCTTGTCTCCTGAGTTTGATGTTGGAGTTCCATCATTTCGTTATGTTTAAAAAATTAAGTTAATGTTAGAATTTGAAAAAAAAAAATTAATATATATAATAATAATTATTTTATTTTAAAAACTCAAACTTACATAGCAGTGTTCAGCTTCTTCATTTATCCATTTCATATAATAATAATTATCCTTCATACATTTCCATGGAGGTAAGTTATATGGAATCACAATAACAGGCCACATGCTATAAGAGTTGTACATATTCCTAAACGGGTTAAAACCATCAGAGGCAAGACCTAACCTGACATTACGGGGGTCTTCAGCGAAACGGGGGTACATGTCATCAAATTCCTTCCACTCGGTTCCATCCGCAGGATGTCTAAGTATGCCCTCCGCACCGACCCTCTTTTCATGATGCCACATCATGTCAATCGTTGTGTGTCGTGACATGAACAACCTCTGCAGCCTTGGCGTTAAAGGAAAATATCACAATATCTTTTGAGGCACTTTCTTCCCCATACCTAGACCCGGCCACGGTTCCGGTTCGGAATCGGAACAGAACCGGTTGGAATCGGAAGGTTCTGGTTCCAACCGGTTCCGGTTCTAGAACCGAACCGGAAGGCGACCGGTTCGGTTGGGGTTCGACCCCAACTCAAACCGGTCCGAACCGGTGGAACCGTACGGTTCCACCGGTTCGGCGGTTCCAACCGCAACCGAATGGTTCCGGTTGGAACCGAAGGGTTCCTGTTGGAACCGTAGGGTTCCAACAGGAACCCTACCCCCAACGGCTAGTAGCCGTTGGGGGGGCAGGGAGCCAAACGGCTCCCTGCCCAAATAAAAAAAAAATTAAAAAAAATATTATTTTTATTATTTAAAATATAAATTACTAATGTACCCCTAATAACGGTAATAAAACGGTTATATTTAGTGGTATTTTTTGTATCAAAAAAATTCTAAAATTCTATAAATATGATTCATTTTTCATAATTTCATCACACCAAATTCTCAACTCTCTCATTTTCTATAATTCTTTTATTCTCAATCTTACTTCAATACAATTCTCTTATAATCTTATATTCTTATTCTCAATCTCAATTCATTTAGTTGTTAATTTGTTATCATTCGCATCGCAATTATTCAATTTTCTTATTTTTCTTCCTAATTTCTCAAAAAAAAAATGGCAAGCTCATCTGAGAACATAATGTCAAATATGCCAACCCAAGAGAGCGGCCCTAGTGTCAGTGCACAATCACGGAGAAGAGAAGTTAAGGCTCGGTCCTCGGATATTTTCAAAATTCATTTTAATTTGGAACGCCTAGAAGATGGTTCACAACGAGCAATTTGCAACTATTGTGGGGTTATCTATAAATTTTCTGGTGGATATGGCAATATGATCAAGCACATGGAAAAACATCTTCCGGTTGAACTTGGCATTGATACGATGCAAACTAAATGGGCAGGTACGCATCATTTAGTAGAGATACGAGTAGTGTAGATTTATTTAAATATTCTGATGTAAAAAATAGAGAAGAATTTACGAAATTAACTTGTATGACACATCTTTCTTTAAGCTTTGGTGAAAAACTTCATTTTACTAATTACATGCATAATGCTTTAAACCCTTCTGCATGTAGAATGACTCGAAACACAACAAAACGTCATATTTTCAAATTATATAAAGATGGTAAAATTATTTTAAATGAAATATTTAAAGAGATGAAATGTCGTATTTCTATATGTTCTGATATTTGGAGTGACCATTGGCAAACACACTCATACATGGGTGTGACTTGTCATTGGATTAATGCATCATTTACCATGCAAAAAAGACTTATTGCATTTAGAGTTTTTGATGACCCACATACTGCACATAATATTTATAGAATGATGAAGGTAATTTTTGATGAATATGGTTTAGTAGAAAAAATTTTAACAATTGGATTTGATAATGCATCTGCAAATACTGCATCCATTCATGATTTAAAATCCTTATGTGAACCAAATTTAGGGGGTCGATTTTTTTCATATTCGTTGTACATGTCATGTCCTTAACATATGTGTGCAAGACAGACTAAAATTATTATCACATTTCCTTGATCCAATTAAAATGGCACTTAACTGTATTTGGTCATATTCTCAAGTTAGGAGCGAATGGACTAAGTTTTGTAAAATAATTGGTATTAAACCGATTAAATTTTCAAGAGATGTTCCAACACGTTGGAATTCTACTTATTTTCTTTTATGTCAAACATTTCAATACAAAGATGCATTATGTAGTTTTTTTTCTCAACATGTTCAAAATATCACACTTTATCCTAGTCAATGGGATATTTTAGAAATTTTTTTAGATATTTTAAGAGTTTTTAATGATGCTACTTTAGTTTTTAGCGGTGTTTATTATCCTACATCACATTTATTTCTTCTTGAGAGTTTGAATATTGTTGGCACTCTCGATGAGCATGTTGACAGTGACGACCCTAATGATATTGTTTTGCTCGAAGCCATTACTGCTATGAAGGTAAAATGGTTGAATTATTTTAGAGAAATTCCTTTACTTTATCTTATTGTTGCTGTTTTTGATCCTAGATTTAAATTAGAAGGTTTGAATGGTGGTTTACAAGCTTACTATGGTTATTTAGGAATATTAGATGAAATTGATATTACGAACATAATGACGAAATTAAGAAGTGATTTAATTATTTTATTTAATGATTATATTGTAAGATATAACTTAGGAACATTAGGTCAATCTAGTAGTAGCGAACCAGTAATTCAAACAAGACTTAGCGTAGAGGATCGTTGGTTATTGCAACGAAAAAAAAAATCTAGGGATACGACAACTAATAACCCTGAATTAGATAATTATTTATCTACAAATTTTGAGTTTTCTAATGAAAGTTTATTCAGTAAAAAATTTAAAATCCTTGAATGGTGGAACCGGCATCAAAATATATATCTTGTTTTATCTATTATTGCTAAAGAGATCTTGGCAGCACCTATTTCCACCGTTGCGGTTGAGCAAGCCTTCAGCTTGGGAGGTAATATATTGGAAGCTAGGCGATCTTCATTACATCCAAGCACTCTAGAAGCAACAAATTGTGTGAATGATTGGACTCGAGCTGATCTGAGACAACAAGAAGATGCCCCCGATGATTTTGAAGATTTATTCGATAATGCTTCTGCAACAAGTGCAAGCGGAACCGGAGCCGAATGATCAACTGATAATGATGATTGATAATTGTAAAATTATAATTTACAAAGGGGATATATCTTAAACTTATAATGGAACTACGTGAGCTTTGATTCCTCTCACCCTTGGAGGATACGTAGGCAACTTAAATTTTTAAAAATTTAAGCTCAAGCTCTTCAATATTATAAATTTTTATTATTTATAAAATTAATCTCATTTATTTTAATTAATTTTCAAAATAAAAAAAAAAGTCTTGGAACCGAACCGAACCGGTCGGTTCCGGTTCGGTTTAAGGTTCCGGTTCCACACTTGTGGAACCGGAAACCGGCCGGTTCGGTTCTGTTTCGAACCGGAACCGAACCGCCGGCTGGGTCTACCCATACCACGGATTTTGTACCGACTTTCACCACATATCGGAAAATATTCAAGTGATTCATACTCGGCACGAAATAATACACAGTCATACTTACAAGCATAAATGGATTCATACCCCATTCCCAGATCATGTAATATTTTCTTTGCCTCGTAATACGACTTAGGCAATTCGCTTCCAACCGGTAACATTTACCCCAGTAACTCTAGCATCATATCAATACTTTTGTTGGTCATTCTGTTGATCACTTTAATGTGTAATAATTTCACAACGAAATTCAAGATCGACATTCCAGCACCTTCAAATGGAATTTTTTTTTACCTCATCAAGTAGTTCACTAAATAAATTTTGATCATTTCCACTTAGCACTGGCATGTCACCACTAACACTATGACCAAGTTTTGGACCTTGTAAGTCATGCAAATCATCGGTTATCTCATCGTTTGCAGGTTGATTGTAACTACTGCTCCCTTCACCGGAATCAATAAATCGTGACTGAGAATTATACTGCTCACCGTGATAAATCCACGTACGGTAAGTTGGTGATATTCCCGGCAAGTATAAATGATTATGAACTTCATCTAACCGTTTCCTTTTCCTATTCAAACAATTTGTACATGGACACCGAACACGACATTCTGCATCAATGTGTTGCTTTGCGACTTCCATGAACTCATACACTCTATTATGAAATTCAACACTCAATCTATCGAGTGAGCTCATCCAATTTCTATCCATTTCAGCCAAATACCTAAACATAATAATATAATTATTAAACATCATATTACACTCATTAACATTACTACTTCGTTAATTATTTATTTAAGCTGCATATACATATGTATTTAGTTGATAAATTAATTAGTTGACATAAAAAATATATTTAGTTAATTAACTAATCTACATATATGAATCATAAACCACTAACAAAAAGTATATAATAAACATAATCATAAAAAATGAAAATAATAAAGAAATATGAAATATTTAAGTGAGATATATAATTATTCTTTGCAAATATAAAGAAAAATAATAAAGAAATACGAAAGAAGATTTACCTTATGGAAAATTAATTACAATTTTATTTAAAATTTGTAGGAGAGTTGTGAGGTTGTAGAGGAGAGAGTCTCAGATTTCAGAGGATGAGATTGAAGAGGATGAGAGAAAAAAGCAGAGGAGGAGAAGGGTTGGTGGCATTCTGCATTTTAATCAATTTTTATCGTCGAATCACCATTTCGGACGCTAAATGTCTGATTTTTAGCGTCGAATAAAGAAATCGACGCTAAATGTCGGGATTTTCAGCGTCGATATTAAAAGTAGATGCTAAAGATAAAAGGATTATCGGTGGTATCTTCATAGACTTTTAGCGACGTAATTTCATCAACGCTAAATGTCAAGTTTTCGGCATCGAATACGTGTTTCGACGCTATAAGGCTTATTTTTAGCGCAGAAATACTATTTGACAATAAAAGTTGAACATTTGGCGTCGCGTATGATTTTTGTCGCTAAAATCTTGATAATTGGCGTCGAATATTAATTACGACACTAAAAGTGATTATTAGCGTCGAAAGTTATTTCGACGCTAAAGTATTGGACGCTAAAAATCTATTTTCTTGTAGTGTATTCCGCATTGATCTAGAGTATGAAATTAGTGCCAACTCTAATAACAATGGCTATCAAAATTTTAAATCAAGCTATTAACTAGAGCTAGAGATTCCAAAACTCCTTTCAAAATTCTCTCACCATGACCATGCACTACTAGAAAAATAGGTTATCTTGATAATACCCGCTCTGTCAAAAAAATGGATTTATTGATAGAAAATTTAAGTGTCAAGAATCGAGGTGTCAATAATTCTTGACATACTTTTTGTTGTCAAGAATTCTTGACAGATTATTTCCCTATCAATAATTCATGGTAAATTTTTGACAGATTTTGTCTATCAATAATTCTTGACAAAAATAAATATAATAAAAATCTATCATTAACACATGACACATTAATATGACAGATTTGTTTCTATAAAAAATTCGAGACTGTAAATAAAATTTGTAATTTTCCATTTTAGCATGAATTTTGGGAGGAAAATTTAAATATATTTTTTAAAATTCAAATAATGATAAAAAATTTATTTGAATTTTTTGTTATGCAAATATTATCTCTCATACAAATAAATATTACCTAAGAAAATTTAAACAAAACCTGCACAATATCCATAACTATTAATGTAGTCATTAACAAAGTATTATCTTCCAACATATTTTTCCTAAACTTAAGTACTATACCGAAAACTATTATGTATGTTAAACAATGATAATTCTACCATGATAAAAAAATAAATAAGGCTCGAAACATAAGATGCCCAATTCGAACGAACTTCATCCATCTCATCTTGAGACCCGAGCCCATTGTACCATAGTCTTATCAAGAGTAATAATGACTAATGAAGTGGAGTTGGGATGCCGACGCGACATGAAGAAGTATTAGATTTGGAATCACTTAAGTACTAGTGGAGGCCGACTTGAGACAGTCCGGGCTTGTCAACCCAATCATGTTGAAGAGGCTGGAAGAGGACCAAGTAAGAGTTGAGACCTGACCTTGACACACAGACTCGAGGAGCAGAACTGATACCATAAGATATCCAGTACTTGAGAGCACATGATGCATGCCTTACAAGAAATTTTGGGCCTCCAGAATGCTGATGTGACGAGAGTAAGTCAGCTAATTCCCTTGGGAATAGACTTTGAGAGGTAGTATATGCTAGAGTTGGTGCTTGGAGTGCCAATCCGGATTGTACATTTTATTATTTATTAATAAAATAACTATTTTTTCATTTCATACCTTATTAATGATATTGTCATTATGCGTATAAGATTGATGTATAGATATGTTAAAAATGACATCGACCTTAGAATAGTCTTGTAGTAATACTGGACACTAGGTGGTCCGACATTGGGATAAATATTACTATTATAAGTTATTCTTAAAGTATATATATTCCTAGTCATTGGTTTTGGAATACGGTCGAATTCATATAATCTGGAAGACTAGCATATATCGTATATTGGAATTGGAGTTCTAATGGTTTAACCGGATGTACAATATTTTTGGAAACTCGTATAGATGTTTGGGTATTGGTTGGACCGAATATTGAATGACTCACAAGTGATTCCTAATAGTTGGAAGTACACACCACCGTCAATAGGAATCCCCTCGAGTCGAGTAGCATATGTAATCTTTTGACTATATGATATCATTGATTTTATGTGAGATCCCCCACACTTTGATGCCATGTATGTCAGAAACATTTCATAGTCTGGCCTCTAGATGTTCATTGGGTGTAGACCGATGCACTCAGTAATCAAGTGTGAAGCAAGATAGGATTCGTCGACCCGTATATGTACTAAAAAGGGTTTAGGTATCCATGTAAGTAAAGTCACGATTGTTAAAGTTTTGGTCAAAGTCGATCACCTAGGGTGAACCACATCAGTTATGAAGAATCATGGACATGAGATGTGCGCCTCGGAAACTTGAAGGTGTATTCTATTTTCCTAAGCACATGATGAACGAAAAATATATCAATATTTACCGCCCCTTTTACTTATATTTTGTTTAGTTTCTCGGGTTTGATGAACGTTTTGATGTGTTTTATTTTATTTTGTAGATAAAATAATATTGGGACACAATGAAATCATTTAGGACGAAATGTGGGTCAAATAAGGGTAAAAATTGGACTTGACATATTAATTTTGGAGATTGGAAACTTGAAAGGGCGTTTTAACGAAGTGCAGTTTTGGAAATTCCAGTTTTGTGCATCTGTCGTATTTTGGGCATAACATTTTACTCCGATATCGGATTGAGCTGATTCAAGTTTCAGATTAAAGAAGACTCAAAGATATACAACTTTAAAAGACAAAATAATTTTGAATTCTGAATATTTCATGCCCGAAATTGATGAACCATCCAGAAGTGTGTTGTGTGTAATTATTAAAGTCATTTTCAATCATTTTCAAAGCACAAATTAAATTAATAAATAAATAATAAAAATTATCAAATCACCGCCAAACATGATAAGCAATTAGTGGAGCAATTAATAATGGATTTGGTGGATGATTTGATGGAGGTAAAATTTTACCTATAAATACCAAGCCATTTCATTTGTAAATTCATACTTTCTTCTAAGGAATTCCTTAAGAATACTAAGAAGATTGTATCTTGTTTGTTTATTTACAACTTTCAGTAATTAATTTTCACTTTCGCACTTTCTTTTCTTTACTTTTCAGTTTTTACTCTCCGCAATTTACTTTTACGCACAATACTTTTCTTTCTTTAATTTTCAGTTTTTACTTTTCAGTAATGAGGAGGTAACTCCATTTTGCTGGGGTAAAAGGTAAAACTTTTATTACTAATATTTAGATTAATCTCCCTTAATTATAATATATAAACTAGTTAAAACCTGACTTAACGAGGATACCGTCATATTGGTCGGTTGGTAATTATTTAAATTGGTTTTAACCTGACTAAACTGGATACCGCCTGATTGGTCGGTTGGTAATTAATTATTAATTTGATTTAATCTGGATACCACCTATATGGCTGGTTGGTAATTATCTTGCAAAGTTAATATATTATATAAAGAGAGATATCTAAAATAAAAGTAATAAAAGTGGATCATTTTACCTTAGCATTTTCTTTTATTGTACTTTTACTTTATTTACTTTTCAGCAATTTACTTTTCAGCATTTACTTTTCAGCAATTTACTTTTCAGCAATTTACTTTCAGTAATTTACTTTTCAGCATTTACTTTTCAGTATTTAATTTCAGCATTTACTTTCCGTCTTTTACTTTTCAGCAATTTACTTTTCAGCATTCTACTTTATGTCTTTTATTTTATTTAAGTTTTTACTAGCCCTAGTTATGTGTCGTAACTAAGTTAGTTATCTGGGGTTGTGATGAATTCTAATATCACCGGTTTATAAGGGGTTATTCTATAGTTTGCGTAATTTAAAGGTTTACTTATTAAGTCTTAAACTTAATGCGTCTTGTTAATTGGCCACTAATAAGATTGATCTGGTAAATCTAAAATAAACTTGATAAATGAATTTTAGGTTTCAGCCTTAGACTTAATAACCCACGATCTTCCTTGAGGATAGATAACCCTTTAATAGATTTCCTTACAGGATAGACATATACCTGTCGGGCGGGGGTAGCCATAATTGGAACTTAAACTTAATGAATCCAGGTAATTTGGTTGACATAGACATATTATTCAATTGGGTTATACTGGGTATTTGCGTCTGACCATCGACAGAGGCTTTCGCATAATTTAGTATTCCAGGTTAGTAAACCGATATATTACACAAAAATGAAATAACCAATTCATCTTTAAAATGATATTGGAAGATTCACAACCCTAGATAGTTTCATAATATTGAATTTTCTTAAACCTACTTTCGCGCAATTTTATTTAATTATTTTTAAATTCAAAATCATCACCATTTCAAATCAATCAATCAACCTGCTAGATACTAGTAATCATTTGACCTCATAAAATTAATAGATTAGGTATTAAGTCCTCGTGGGATCGATACTTTTTATACTACTTGAATGATACGTGCCCTTGCGTTATACGCGTGTGATTACGCACCGGTCAAGTTTTTGGTGCCGTTGTCGGGGACTTATTTATCTTTTACTATTAGTTTTGAGGTTAGATGCCTTTACTTGTATCTAATTTTTTTTAATTATTGTTTTTGTTTTCTTGTGTTTCAGGTTCTCAGATCCTTCATGAGATGAACCAGAAGCTTTGAACTCCGACCGCTTGACCCAAAAATTGAAAGAACCATCAGACAGTTGAGAAGGGAAAGGCGAGAAGGCCTAGACCTTTGGAGGTTGCACCACCAATTCCCATTCGAGACAGAACCATTTCGGTGGTTGACAAACTCATTTCATGTATTGTACTTCCTCCCTTACCAGCAAATGCAGGTGACATCAAAACATGCATTCAGATCATTCAGCAGTCAGTTCAGTTGGGGGGAATGCAACTGAAGATCCTAATGCCCACATCAGCAACTTCCTGGAAGTTTGCGGCACTTTCAATTACAACTAAGAAGCTGAAGAAGCAATGAGACTGCGTATTTTCCCATACTCTTTGAAAGACAGTGCTAAAGATTGGCTACATTCACTACCAGCAGGTTCCATCATAACTTGGAACACTTTAGCCACCAAATTTCTTGCAAAGTACTTTCCACCAGCCAGAACTGGAAAGCTTAGGAATGAAATCACATCCTTTGTGCAACAAGACTCAGAAACTCTCTACGAAGCTTGGGAAATGTACAAAGATTTACTCCGGAAATGTCCTCACCATGAGATTCCAAAATGGCTTCAAGTCCAAACCTTCTATAATGGACTTTCTGGACTGATGAGAACCACAATCGATGCTGCTGCTGGAGGAGCTTTGAGGGCAAAAGGAGAAGATCAGGCCTGGGAGTTAATTGAAGAAATGGCCAATAACAATTCTTTATGGCCAACAGAAAGGAGCATGATCCAAAGAATTGCAGGAATTTATGAAGTTGGAGCCAACAAAGCACTGAATTCCAAGCTGGATGTGATTTGCAAAAATCTGGAAACTCTAACATGAAAGTTAATGGTGGATCAACAAGTTCACCATATGGAGGAGCACCAGAATCAAACCAACTTGAAGAGACGGTGAATTATGTCAACAATTTCAACAGACAGGGGAACAATTCATATTCCAACACCTACAACCTAGGGTGGAGGAATCATCCCAATTTTTCATGGAGCAACAATTCAAGACAAAAGAACAATCCACCACCTGGATTCCAACAGCAGAATTGTCCACCACCAAGATTTCAACAACAGTACAAAGGCCATGAACATGAAAAAGAACTAGAAATGAAAGAATGGATTGCAGAGATGTTCAAAAATCAACAAGCAGCATATGATGCTATCTTTTAGAGCCAATCTGCTTCCATCAAAGCACTAGAGAATCAAATCGGACAACTGGCCAATGCTCAAAGTTACAGACCGCCAGGTAATCTTCCCAGCAACACAGAACCTAATCCAAGGAACCGAGGGAAGGAGCAATATCAAGCCATCACCTTGAAAGCGGTACTGAAATCAACAAAGATGTTGGAATCAAGGCAACAATTGAGGAAGTTTCAAAAGATGCAGTGCCACAGATGGAGGAAAAAGAAGCAAAGGAAAAAGAAAAAGATCAGATCACTCCCTCTCCACATTTTCCACAACGACTTCAGAAAAACAAACTGGACAAGCAGTTTGCTCGATTCCTGGAGGTGTTCAAAAAGCTTCACATCAACATTCCATTTGCAGAAGCCTTGGAAGAAATGCCCAGCTATGTAAAATTCATGAAAGACATTCTTTCACGAATATGGAGATCGGGAGACTAGGAGACAATAACATTGATGGAAGAATGCAGTTCCATCATTCAGAGTAAACTTCCCCCAAAGTTGAAAGATCTTGGCAGTTTCACCGTCCCATGCACCATTGGAGAACACTATATCGGTAAGGCTTTATGTGACTTAGGTGCAAGTGTTAATTTGATGTATTTTTTCTATTTACAGGAAACTACAAATTGGAGAAGCAATGCCTACCTCAGTCTCATTACAAATTACTGATCGAACGTTCGCATTTCCAAGAGGTGTTGTTGAAGATGTGCTGGTCAAAGTCGACAAACTCATTCTTCCAGCAGATTTCATTATCCTTGACATGGAAGAAGACAAAGATGTGCATATCATCCTTGGAATACCATTCTTGGTGACAGGACCAACTGTGACTGATGTACAAAAAAGAGAACTAACCATGAAAGTTTAGGACCAAGAAGTTACTTTCAATGTTTTCAAAGCCATGAAATTCCCGAGCGATGAAAAGGAAGAAGAATGCTTCAGAGTTGATGTTGTTGATAGTATCGTTCAGGATACTGAGCTAAATCCCACAGATACACTTGAAGCTTGCATCACCAACATGACTGACAGCGAGCTAGATGCTGAAATCCTGGAATGTATCAACTACCTTGACAAACCATTCCGATTCAAAGTGACACCACAAGTGGAAAGCCTGGAACTGCCAAAGAAAGATCGAATCAAGCCTTCGATTGAAGAACCACCACAGTTGGAGCTGAAGTTACTTCCGAGCCATCTCAGGTATGCATTTCTTGGAAACTCTTCTGAATTACCTATTATTATTTCTTCTTCTCTAACATTGAAGCATGAAGAAAAGTTGTTGAGAGTATTACGAGAGCACAAAAGAGCCATTGGCTGGACTATAGAAGACATTCGAGGCATTAGTCCATCATTTTGCATGAACAAGATCTTGATGAACGATGAGTACAAACCCACAGAGGAGCATCAACGGAGACTCAATCCAATCACGAAGGAGGTCGTAAAGAAAGAAATCATCAAATGATTGGATGCTGACATCATCTACCCCATCTCAGATAGTACTTGGGTGAGTCCTATGCAGTGTGTGCCGAAGAAAGGAGGAATTACTGTTATCACCAATGAAAAGAACGAGCTAATCCCAACCAGAACGGTGACTGAATGGAGAGTATGCATGGACTACCGAAAGCTGAACAAAGCAACACGGAAGGACCATTTTCCGCTACCATTCATTGATCAGATGGTGGACAGACTGGCGGGACATGAGTTCTATTATTTTCTGGACGAATATTCAGGGTACAATCAGATTGCCATCGCACCAGAAGACCAGGAGAAAACTACGTTTACATATCCCTATGGTACTTTTGCTTTCCTCAGAATGCCATTTGGATTATGTAATGCACCTGCTACATTTCAGCATTGCATGATGGCCATCTTCTCAGACATGTTGGAGCAGAGTATGGAGGTTTTTTATGGATGAATTTTCTGTGTTTGGAGATTCTTTTGACCACTGCTTGCAAAATTTGGAACAAGTGTTACAAATGTACGAAGATACAAACATGATGCTCAATTGGGAGAAATGCCATTTCATGGTACAGAAGGGCATTGTTCTTGGACACCGGATTTCACAAAAAGGAATCGAGGTAGACAAAGCAAAGATTGAAATAATTGAAAAACTACCTCCACCGACATCAGTCAAAGGGATTCAGAGCTTTCTCGGACATGCAGGTTTTTACAGGAGATTTATCAAAGACTTTTCCAAGATTGCTAAACCTCTTTGCAATCTTCTGGAGAAGGATGTGCCTTTTAACTTCACCAAAGAATTCCAGGAAGCTTTTGAGATCTTAAAACAAAAGCTGATTTCTGATCCCTTCATTGTAGCACCAGACTGAACCCTTCCATTTGAAGTAATGTGCGATGCTAGTGATTTTACTGTAGGTGCATTTTTGGGACAACGCAAACCAAAGATTTTCCACACCATTTACTACTCCAGCAGAACTCTGAATGAAGCTCAACTCAACTACACAACCATCGAAAATGAGTTACTCGCAGTTGTGTACGCTTTTGACAAATTTCGCTCCTATCTGCTGGGTCTCAAAGTGGTGGTATACACAGATCATTCAGCAATCAAATATCTGATCACGAAGAAAGATGCCAAACCCAGATTGATCTGTTGGATACTTCTTCTGCAAGAATTTGACATGGAAATCAAATACAGGAAAAAGACAGAAAACCAAGTGGCAGATCATCTATCGAGGCTCGAGAATGGAGAAACAGCTGGCAAAGATCTGTCAATCAAAGAAACTTTTCTAGATGAACAGCTGTTTGCCATGAAACAGCAAGATGCCCATTGGTATAGATTTCTTGGGACCCTTTGTTCCATCATTCGGAAACCTGTACATCTTGGTTGTTGTAGATTACGTCTCCAAATGGGTTGAAGCAATTGCACTACCATCCAATGATTCAAAAGTGGTGATCAAATTCCTGAAAAATAATATTTTCACTCGGTTCGGAACACCGCGGGCAATTATCAGTGATGGTGGCTCACATTTCTGTAACAGATACTTTGATGCACTCATATCCAAATATGGAGTTACTCACAAGGTTGCCACTGCTTACCATTCACAGTCAAACGGACATGTTGAAGTTTCAAACAGGGAAATCAAAAGAATCTTGGAGAGAACTGTTGGATCAATAAGGAAAGATTGGTCTACAAAACTAGATGATGCATTATGGGCCTACCGAACAGCTTATAAGACACCCATTGGTATGTCCCCATATCGATTGGTGTTTAGAAAAGCATGACATCTGCCAGTTGAGTTTGAACACAAGGCGTACTGGGCACTGAAGAAGTTGAATCTTGATTCACAAGCTGCAGGAGAGAAACGACTTCACCAACTCAACGAATTGGAAGAATTTCCCTTACAGGCTTATGAGAATGCCAGATTGTACAAAGAAAAGACCAAGAAATGGCATGATCGAAAAATAGTGCATAGAGAGTTGGAACCAAGGCAGCAAGTGTTGTTGTACAATTCACGATTGAAAATTTTCCCTGGAAAGTTGAAATCAAGGTGGTCAGGTCCATTTGTGATCACTCAGGTTTTACCATATGGAGCTGTTGAGTTACTGGATCCCAACACCAACGAAACATTCAAGGTTAACAGTTAGCGTGTCAAACACTACTGGGGAGAATCGTTTGAGCGACAAAAAGAAAGTGTCACACTTTCAGATCGAGCCTAACGATCGAGAAGTCACGTCTAGCTGACGACTTTAAACTTAGCGCTAGCAGAGAGGCAACCCATGCAATTTGTGTATATATTATGATTTGGTGTGATTTAATTTTATGTGTTTAGTTTTTGCAGATTAAAACATTTCAGGATGGAAGAAGTTCTTGTAAAACTTCACAAGTAATTTCCTTCTCTCCCTCAAAACTCTCTGAATAAAGTCTACAAAGCTCGCTTAGAACGGATGAGATTACTAACGATCCATGGTATTCCTAATGATATTCGTTGGGTAATTGAAGCACGGGTCTGATTGGCAGGTGAGTCTTCTGAATCTTTTATTTCACATCTGCCTGGTTTTGAAGAAGCACCTATGCAAAGAAACGTAGAGCTAAGAAAATGGGTGTTTGTTACAAATGTGCACGCTGGAATTGCAATACTCATTGTCGTTCTTTAGGAATGGTGTCTGATAATCGCGAAGAAGATAAAATTAAATTCATTAGGGATGGCTTGAGTAAGGAGTCTGTAGATAATATATCTTCGACTCTTGAGACGCATCCCAGTGGTTATGTTCATATAGCCATTCCCAAATTACATACACAATTTCAAAAAGAAAGACAACAGTTAAGTCTTGGGAATCTGACTAAAAAAGACCCTGTTTGCCAATTTATAAGAAAATTGGATGGGAAGCTTGTCCTTGACGCATAGACGTCAATCAAGCCGCTACTTTTCTTGTAAATATTATATCTCTTTGTCTTTTCCTAATAATTATAATTTGTTTTGTTGTTTTCTTTTATTTTCTCCGACATGATCCAGACCTTTTTGACTATCACGATTTATTTTACTATTAACTAATAATTGTCATTTGACAGGTACTAGTGCTATTATTTTACTCACCCCTTTCAGGTGTTATAAATTCAACTCATCATTGCACTTTTGAAGACATCCAGAGTAAAACATGGAAGCCACTTCAAGAAGACGAGTTGAAAACATTTGTGTGTTTTGCGGTACTAGTGTTGGTGTTAAGCCACAATACGTAGAAGCAGCACATGAATTGGGTCGAGTCTTAGCTGCAAGGAATATGCACTTAGTATATGGCGGAGGCAATCTTGGACTAATGGGGATCGTTTCAAAGGCCGTACAGGAAGGAGGCAGTCACGTTTTGGGAATCATCCCAAAACCCTTGGCAGAGGCAAATCTTATTGAACCATCAAACAGAGAAGAGTTAATCGTGCCAGGTATGTCTGAACGACTGGTAGAAATGATTAACCGTGCTGATGCTTTTATTGCTTTGCCAGGTGGCTTGGGTACATTGGAGGAAATTTTTACAGTATTATCTTGGGCGAACCTGAACATACACCAGAAACCGCTTGGACTGTACAACGTTGAAGGATTTTATTTTTTTCTTTGTGTGTTTCTTGTGTTAAAACCTATGAAAGAACTCCTCTATACTGCCAGAACTGCTCCGGATCTAATTGACCAAATCTTAGCCTATGAACCACAAATTGACCATATCCTTTCAAAGATAAATTGGTCCGAGGACGATCGTGGTAGGAGGCGTCAGATTAATCTGGATCTTAACCTTTAACTTTTCGTGTAGAATTTCAGCTAACCAGGTACTATCTTCTAAACTCTTCTTCTACTATTTAAGACATTGGGGACAATGTCTCATTTAGATTTGGGGGAGGGAATTAGTTGATCAGTATTTTGTTTTTAGTGGTGTGTTGTTTTTATTTTTAGTCTAAATTTTTTCGAAAAATACAAAAAAATTGAAAAATTTTAAAAAATTACAAAAATATTTTGCGTTTTTGTGTTTTTATTTTGACTAAAAAGGTGAAATTGGTAAGAGATAGCTGAGTAAGGATTTTCCACTCCTGAGACGTATCTTAAACCTAATTCGGAACAAGTTACTTTTTGTTTATTTCCTTTTGAATTATTTAATTTGTGAATTCTCCATAATACTGACTAAAATGGATCTTCATATTTGAATTATTTAATTTGTGAATTCTCCATAATACTGACTAAAATGGATCTTCATATGCTCAGTTAGCAGGTATTATCAACATGGATAGTAACATACGGACATGAGCTATAATTGAAAAGTTTGTAATATTCAGTGCTCTAGTTTAATTGGAGGAAACATCTCAAAAAGTGATGGAGTAAAAAAAAAAAAACGTCTGAGATCCGAGTTATTAAGTCTGTAAGGGTGTTTTAACACCTAGTGCCCTAAAGCCAATTGGTTTGGGAGTCACTGGCCCAAAGCTCGCTACATGGATCAAAGATGCTGTAAAAAATATATATTCTGAAGTCTGAGTAATTAAGTCCGTAGGGGTGTCTTAACACCTGGTGCCCTAAAGCCAACTAGTTTGGGAGCCACCGACCCAACACTCGCTACATAGATGGAAGATATTGTATATAATATAAAAAAAAATCAAAATCAAAGAAAAAAATCAAAGAGAAAAATCAGAAAATTTATTCCATTACTGCAAAAAAGGTGTGTGAATTCTGATAAAACTTTAGGACAAAAATATTACTCTCTTATCAACTGCACTTGTGACTGTTGTGGGTAAAAATGATTAATATTTTGTCGACTGTGCATATGGAGAATGGTAAATAATAATCGAAGAATTTACTTATTCGGTAATTTAGAAAGAAAGAAAACAACTAGTAACTTAGAGTAGAAGTTTCACCTAATTAGTCACTAACTTCTTTATTCTTTTTTCTCTTGCCTTTTTATTTTTGTGTGCATTAGTTTCACTACCTTTTTACTTTTGTAAAACGTTTGTGGGTATCGTTGCTGTAAGCCCTCACGAGACTATAACTCGTCCACTAGGGACACCTAGGGGTTTAAAGGCTTGTTGCATATGCTAAATGCAACCGTGATCCCTACGAAAGTGGCTTAGTTTAATTTTAATTGTTTCTTGTATTTTATTTTATTGCTCGAGGACTAGCAAAATGTTATGTTTGGGGGTGTGATGAGCGGAAAATATATCAATATTAACCGCCCATTTTACTTAATATTTTGTTTAGTTTCTCGGGTTTGATGAACGTTTTGATGTGTTTTAGTTAATTTTGCAGATAAAATAATATTGGGACACAATGAAATCATTTAGGACGAAATGTGGGTCAAATAAGGGCAAAATTGGACTTGACATATTAATTTTGGAGATTGGAAACTTGAAAGGGCGTTTTAACGAAGTGCAGTTTTGGAAATTCCAATTTTGCGCATCTGTCGTATTTTAGGAATAACTCTTTACTCTGATATCGGATTGAGCTAATTCAAGTTCCAGATTAAATAAGACTAAAAGATCTACAACTTTGAAAGACAAAATAATTTCAAATTCAGAAGATTTCATGCCCGAAATTGATGAACCATCCAGAAGTGTGTTGTGTGTAATTATTAAAGTCATTTTCAATCATTTTCAAAGAAAAAATAAATTAATAAATAAATAATAAAAATTATCAAATCACCACCAAACATGATAAGAAATTAGTGGAGCAATTAATAATGGATTTGGTGGATGATTTGATGGAGGCAAAATTTTTGCCTGTAAATACCAAGCCATTTCATTTGTAAATTCATACTTTCTTCTAAGGAATTCCTTAAGAATACTAAGAAGATTGTATCTTGTTTGTTTATTTACAACTTTCAGTAATTAATTTCCGCTTTCGCACTTTCTTTTCTTTACTTTTCAGTTTTTACTTTCTGCAATTTACTTTTACGCACAATACTTTTCTTTCTTTAATTTTCAGTTTTTACTTTTCAGTAATGAGGAGGTAACTCCCCTTTGCTGGGGTAAAAGCTAAAACTTTTATTACTAATATTTAGATTAATCTCCCTTAATTATAATATATAAACTAGTTAAAACCTGACTTAACGAGGATACTGCCATATTGGTCGGTTGGTAATTATTTAAATTAGTTTTAACCTGACTAAACTGGATACCGCCTGATTGGTCGGTTGGTAATTAATTATTAATTTGACTTAATCTGGATACCGCCTATATTGCTGGTTGGTAGTTATCATGCAAAGTTAATATATTATATTAAGGGAGATATCTAAAATAGAAGTAATAAAAGTGGATCTTTTTACCTCGACATTTTCTTTTATTGTACTTTTACTTTATTTACTTTCAGCATTTACTTTCAGCATTTACTTTTCAGCAACTTACTTTCAGCAATTTACTTTCAGCATTTACTTTTCAGTAATTTACTTTCAGCATTTACTTTCAGCATTTAATTTTTAGTATTTAATTTCAGCATTTACTTTCCGTCATTTACTTTTCATAAATTACTTTTTAGCATTCTACTTTATGTCTTTTATTTTATTTAAGTTTTTACTAGCCCTAGTTATGTGTATTAACTAAGTTAGTTATCTGGGGTTGTGATGAATTCTATATCACCAGTTTATAAGGTGTTATTTTATAGTTTGGGTAATTTAAAGGTTTAATTATTATGTCTTAAACTTAATGCGTCTTGTTAATTGGTCACTAATAAGATTGATCTGGTAAATCTAAAAAAAATTGATAAAGGAATTTTAGGTTTCAGCCTTAGACTTAATAGCCCAAGATCTTCCTTGAGGATAGATAACCCTTTAATAGATTTCCTTACAGGATAGACATATACCTGTCGGGTGGGGGTAGCCATAATTGGAACTTAAACTTAATGAATCCATGTAATTTTGGTTGACATAGACATATGGTTCAATTGGGTTATACTAGGTATTTACGTCTGACCATCGACAGAGGCTTTCGCATAATTTAGTATTCCAGGTTAGTAAAACGATATATTACACAAAAATGAAATAACCACTTCATCTTTAAAATGATATTGGAAGATTCACAACCCTAGATAGTTTCCTAATATTGAATTTTCTTAAACCTACTTTCGCGCAATTTTATTTACTTGTTTTTAAATTCAAAATCATCACCATTTCAAATCAATCAATCAACCTGTTACATACTAGTAATCATTTGACCTCATAAAATTAATAGATTAGGTATTAAGTCATCGTGGGATCGATACTTTTTATACTACTTGAACGATACGTGCACTTGCGTTATACGCGTGTGATTAAGCAACGGTCAGCATAACTCGGATAGCCTATGATAGAGGAATTTTTAAGTATATGTGGTGACCTCGACTTGTATAGTTCAAAAAGGTCGTTCGTGTTCTTCGAGAATTCGAAGGCAGTCGAATTACGTACATATTAACTAGGCTTATATGAGGAATATGCCTGAACTTAGAGAGTCCTAGTATGAAGTGTACTCGTTGAGCACTTGGGTAGCCAATTAATTTTAATAAAAGATAATATTCGATATTATAATTATCAACTAAGATAATCAAGTATTATTGGATAACATTGATTATTTACTTTGACCTAATTGGATTAATTCAATAATTACACAAGAGCTTAATTGTAAAATCATAATTATCTCTACCATTTGAGGATATGATGGTAATTGTAAATATGAAATAATAAGTGGTTTTGGCTTAATTAAATTGGATTAAATCAAAGTGACAAACATTAAACTAATTCAATTCCTAATCATTGTCTTGATTAAATTGGATTAAATCAAAGTGTTAGACAACGGAGATTAGTCACACCTAATTATACATATCTGGATAAATTAGATTAAGCCCACATAAAAGTTGATTACAACTTTTATTAATTAAAAATTACCTAAGTTTTGCTATTAATAGCAATCTTTAGGAAGGTTTTAATTAAGAAAAACAAAAGCCTGAGAAAGCTAAGTACAATCAATTCTTGGAGAAATTAGCCTAAGTTAGAGAAGTATTTAGAGAAGCTTATGAGGTATCTATAACATTTCATCTAGGAGAAATCAAGATTGGATCTTGAAGTGCAGGTTGTCAGCATTGGAATCAAGATTGGATCTTGGAGTGAAGCTTGCAAACCTTGGAAGTTCTCCAACCATTTCAACAAAAAGAATAAGATTGGATCTTTGCATCAAACTTGCTAGATAAGTTTGAACTTCTCTTTATCTATGTTCTTTTATGTGTTGGATGCTTTAGAAGTATAAACACAATATGCTTGTTGATTAGGTCAAAGATGTTTATGTTGGACATGAAACAATTAATAAGAGTTTGGAACTCTAGATTAAAGCTTAGATCTATGACTACCATTCTAGAATCACTTGACCACCTTTGGGTGACCTAGAATTGTTCACGAGTCACTTTATTGTGGGATTCTAATTTGGTTTGTGTTTTGGATTCAAAATTTACGCATGTGCGTATTTAGAATAAATTTATGCTTTTGTAAAAATATTTGATATTTTGAAAAATATGATTTTTTTTCTATAATATGTGTTGATGTTGATTTTGATGTTAATATTAATTTTGGGTGTTTTCACAGTGTTTAGGGAAGGTTGAAAGGATTTAGGGTAGAAAATCCTATTGCCTTTAGCTCTCTCCTGAAGCTTAGATTTTGAAAACAAAAAAATATATAAAAAAATTAATTGAGTTGGGCGCTATAGTACCGCATGCATTGTAGCGCATACAGTGCGTGTCGAATTTTATTTCCTTTCGTTCAGGAGTTTCCGGACTCCGATTCAGCCCTGGTTCTTTCCTATACACTAATAATGGAAAATAACATTTCATTAAATATTTTAAAATTACACCCATACTTGATATCCATGGGTTAGACCCACTTCTGTTGCGCGGGACTCCGATCCGACCCTAGGGATTCCACATCCATCCCAACAGAATGGTATCAGAGCAAGGCTTAACTATACAACACATGTTGCATGTTAGACATGTATTTGAATCTATGCCCAAGTATTTTAATTTAATTATGCTTAAGACATATTGGATATGTAAAACATGTTTTAAATGAAAATTTTGACCTAATTAAATTAATGACTTGATTTTCATAAATCTCCCATGATTAGTTGATTACTTTATTTTTGAAGTAATTGTATTAGTAATGTTGGAGCATTATTAGAAGGTATTTCTTGTCAATATGGAGATGAATGAGTTCTTACTACTTATATCCAAGATCGTCATTAGTGTGAGGGTATAAGTGCTCATAACCTAGGTCGCTTCGGTAAAATATTAGATGTAGCTTGATGAGTTAACGCAGTCACCCAATATCATCGTTAGTGTAAGGGTGTACATACGAAGCTCATTATTACACATTGACAAGTATGCACCTAGTGTTGGGTTTATAGATTAGTCCCAAGGATCATTCAAGCAATGAAACATGTGTGAATACTCAAAGAAGAATGGCGGAATCATACTTACAATGATCGGATTGAACACAAAAAATCTTTCAAGCTCCTTGAACTCTCGGCTTTGGCCTCTTTGTGTTCCTTTTGATTTTCGGTCATCCCTCCATGTGTGCTCCAAGCTCCAAGCTTTGCAAATGGTGATTCCAAGCTCAAGGGTTTGTTTCCCTATCACCTTTGGATGACTCTTCATGTGCTAGCATTGGAAAATTTACCACAAATCTTCCATCTTTCTTCTTACTATTCTCGGCCTTGCCAAGTAAATTGGGAGAAAAGCATTTTGGCCCTTGGCCGAATAGAAGGGAGAGAAGAAGATAATGTGTGTTGTGTTGGTTTTTTGTAATTAGGTTTCTAAAATCTAATACCAAAATTCTTATCCAAAAACTTGTAAAAGCCTTTCCAAAAGTCAAACAAGATTTGAAGCCAAAATGGCATTTAATGCCATCCAACCACCACCATCACTATTCACATCAATCAATAATGACAAGCATCACTTCACTCAAAGTGATGTGACTTCCATCATTTGATTGACTAGTGATTTGACGCTAGATGTGACTTGTGGCCCACACTTGAATTCGAAATGCGAGTGGGCTCGGGTTCCCTAATTCCGAATTAACGAATTTTCCGTTGCGACGTAATTAAATCAAATTTAATTAAATAATTATGCCTAGCAAAATTACTATTCACGTCGCTTGCGAATTAATTCCAAATTAACTCGTTCGCCCGAATTAAAATCTAATTTTAATTCCGCGTCGAAATCCAATTTCGTATAATATATCAGATATATATTATTTTATCGATTAATTCCAAATTAATCGTTCTCTCTTTCTTTAAATAATATTTTATCCCAGATAAAATATCTCCGTAATTAATCCCAGATTAATTTTCTCTCTCTTATCATTAATCCCAGATTAATAAAGTGCGAGTCATACGCCATCGGTGAATCTTCGGGAAGCGACCCATGAGATACCTGGATATGTTGGCAGTAAATCCGGTCGTCGGACTATCCAAACACGTACATACCTAGTACTACGTTTTTACCGATTTACAAGACATGGTTGGCTTCTAGCAAAACACCGTGCCTACCCAATTCTCCAGAAATAATCTTAAAGGAATATGTGATCTATATCAGGCGTAGTATACGTAGTATTGCGTATTACGATCAAGTATCGAATGTCACGTGCTAGGCTTGGGGCTGGAGTTGCGTCTGCTCCGTACGAAGCACATATTTGATCTCTGGTAACTAGTCTCTTTAATCGGATAATCATGACCTAGTCATATTATCCCGATAACTGCAGTACTAAAGAGCACCAGTTCCGTATCCTACGTGATCATCATCTCCACTTGGACTGGAGTGATACTTCCATCTTGACATCACACCCAATACACTACGATTCTCAATATACCCAGAAGAGGCGTACACAGAACCTGTTAAAGCCCTGGATGACCAAAACCAGAGTATATTGATTGTCGCAAGTATTAGCGGTGCAAGTCTCAGCTTAAGACCAAATACACCTACCCTGATTCAGACTTCCATAGACACATAGTCATACTACTAATGGAATTCCGAGGGGTCTATCCAGAGAAAAGTTGTTTCCATACCATTGGTAAACACAACCTCCTATTACAATTGCATGAGTATCCTATACCCAAATATATGAGAACTATGCGGTTATGCTCCCACAATGCACACAAGTGTAATACTAGTGTTTTACGCATTATCGATGTCCAATCTCGATAATACTCTGACTAGGGATATTTAATGATTAAACCTTCGTGGATTGATACTGTCTCATATCATCTCAATCCGGAACTAATCATAAGGACCTTTTATCATTTATACATCTAGGTAATCTAATTACAAATGATAAAAGGGCAATCTCCTGTGTCACATAGTTAATTTGTACAACAACACCATGATCTGTACAAATAGTGATGCTATGGGTCATAATTGTCCAACACCTAGAACATGTCTTAATCCAATATTGTCATTAGTGTGAGGATAAGAAACGGTTCAGGACCAAACTAGGAGTCATATGAAATGATTGACCTTGGAGGTTTACCTAATGAGTTTATAAGGGTCAATATCGTCATTAGTGTGAGGCTGGAGTAAATGTCATGGGATCCACTTCCCGCTATGAAATTTTGATAGTCAAATTTCTATTTTTCGTTAAGAAAGATTACGGAATTACGTAAAGTAATGGGAGGGTACTAATAGATTTAAAATTCCATAATCAATTAGTATTATTATTTTGAAATGAAATCTGTTCAGCTACTATTTAAAATATTATCTTGTAGATGGCTGCCGCTAATCCATTGATGAGACTTTTGGATACCAATAAACTAAAAGGAGCCGAGAACTATTTCGAATGGAAAATGAACATACGCCTTGTCTTGGAGTTTGAAAAATTGACTTATGTCACTGTCAATCCACTGCCTATTGAAATCGATCCAAACTCCACTCCAGAAGAGCGAGAAACTTTTAATAGATGGAAAGATGATAACCTTAAGGTGAAATCCTACATTTTGGGATCGATGGTTCCAGATTTTCTGAGACAGTACATTGAAGTACCAGATGCTTGGAGCATCATGCGAACACCCAAGGAGTTGTTCGAGGCAAATCAAGAGATCACACTTTATCGAAGGTCTAAGAAATTATTTCGTGCTAAACTGAAGGATGGATGAGCTTTCAGCATTCATATTTTGAGCATGACGACCAGATTCAATACCTGGAACGACATGGCATTGTGATTGATGAATGGCTAGGCCGTAATTTAATTATTTCTTCTTTGTCTGGTTTCTATGCTAGCTTTGTATTAAAATTTCATATGCACTCGATGCAAGCTAGCTATGATAAACTTCATAACATGTCACGAAAGGCGGAGCATGATTTGAGGAAAGACAACCCCACATTGTACCTCCACGGTGGAGCTGACTCTTCAAAGACTTCTGGGAAGTAAAAGAAAATAAAGATGGGGAAGAAGAAGATCGCAAAGAAGAACTTCAAGAAGCATAAAGGGGTAAAACCCCAAATAACTCGTGATCAATGTCTACATTGCAAAAAGTCTGGACACTGAAAGAATGATTGTCCAGAACTGATTGGAAAAGCAAGACCCTTAGGTACGCTTTGTATTTTTCCAATTATTGACATCTCATTAGCCTTAGATACAAATAGTGGATGGATGTTAGACACTGGCTGTCCTACTCATATTTACAACTCTCTGCAAGTAATGAGGGTAAAAAGAGGGCTGAATAAAGGGGAGATTCAACTTAGAGTTGGCATGAAGAGACATTGGATGTTAAAGCTATAGGAACAATTGTTTAAAGCATGAAGAGACATTAGATAAAGAGGGATATAAAATAAACATTAAAGATGAAACTTTATGTTTATATGATAAAGATAATCTATTGTAATGTGAAAGTTCTTTATCAAATGGTCACTATGTTTTGGAAATATATAGAGATGTCTTTAATGTACAGGAAAATACAAGTAGGAAATGTGAATTAAATAATATTGAATTATGGCATATGAGAATGGGCCACATAGGTGTTAGACGTCTATCCAAATTGGTAAAAGATGGTTTGATTAAAAATCTTACCTTAGATACTTATTCGATTTGTGAGTCATGTATCCAAGAAAAGATGGCAAAGGCCCTATTTCTAGGTGTTGGATACTGTGCTGGAGATATATTGGAGCTAATACACAGCGATGTGTGTGCAGTCTATTAAATCATGCTGCTCATGATGGTTCAACATACTTTGTGACTTTCTCGGATGATAAGTCTAGATATGGTTATGTCTATTTGATGAGACATAAATCTGAAATATTTGACAAGTTCAAAATATTATGAAACGAAGTAGAAAAACAAACCAGTAAATTCATTAAGTGTCTTCGATCAGATCAAGGCGGTGAATACATGAGTGAAAAACTCAGAAATTATTTAAGGGAGAATGGAATTCTTGCCCAATATAGCCCATCAGGAACACCTCAACACAATAGTGTGTCTAAGTATAGAAATCATACTTTATTGGATATGGTGCGATCAATGATAAGCTATACAGTTACGCTTTACTGACTGCTGCCCACATACTTAATAGGGTTCCATCGAAAGCTGTTTTTACGACCCTCTATCAGATAAGGTTCAATAGAAATCCAAGTCTTAGGCATTTAAAGATTTGGGGTTGTCCTACATACATTAGAGTTGCACAACGGGATAAACTAGCACCCATGGGTATAAATGTAGGTTCGTTGGATATCCTGATAATTCCATGGGATATCAATTCTATGATTCTGAGCAACGAAATGTATTTGTTGTTCATTTGCCATTTTTCTTGAAAAGTAATTTTTGAGAGAAAGTGGGAATTATAGAGAGATTGAACTTGATGAGTTTGATCCCAACATTAAAGAACCAGAGATGGAACCAGAGATCTAATTAGGAGAAGCATCTATAACACAAGTTCTACGTAAGTCGAATAGAATATAAAAGCCTATGGAGAGATTATTTTTAACATCTGATGCGAGCCTTGATGTTCTCATCTTGGAGGAAACAGATCTGACTACGTATGATGAGTGGTAAATATATCACTATTTCTCACTCTTTTGACCTAATAATTTGTATAGTTCCTTGGGTTTTATGAATATTTTTATATGTTTTGTGTCATTTTGAAGATAAATAAAGGTTTGGAAATCACTTGAATCTCAAGGCCAAAATAATGAAAAACGGACAAAAAGGGGCAAAATAGTCATTTGGGCACGCGACGCGCAAGCATTATGCTTCACGACCGCTAACATACACCGGGGACTGCTAAAATACACCAGACACGTGTCACAATCAGAGAAGTTTGCTATCATGTGCACTTGCTAACATGTGCATGCCACGTGTCAACATCACACCACATCAGCTAACGTGTGTGTAGGCACTGTATTTTTGCATGTAAGTCCCGAAGATGAGCCTCGTACGGAGGCACTACCTTTTAAGTCACGGAAGTCGTGGGAAACGGACGTCGGAAGGGAAGAGTCAAGAACTGACATCCCGTTGGATTTAATTCGTTTGTTTTGGCATCGGGTCTGCTCGTCGAATCTTTGTTTCAAAATTTATTATCGGCCCGAACCTTAAACCTACCCGTATTCCGTCACGTACCCATCAAAAATCTAACAAAACAAACAAACACTACAAACCAAAACCACCTCACATGCTCTCACCCTCCATTTTTCAAAATCAAACCCCACACGTTTCCCCCATCCCACGTGAACATTCAAAAATTCAACATCACTCACCGAAAGCTTCAAATCCCCCTAAATCATGCACAATCGAAGCCTTCAATTCATGCATGACACAAGGTTTCTCACGCCCAAACTCCCCACCATAAAATACAAGCCTCCACACAATCAACGGAGACCCCCTAGCCTCATAAACTCGTGTAATAGCTCCCACCTTGATCATCTTCCTCTGACCTTCGCCCACTATCTCTCTCTCAAACCGTGAGACACAAGCCCTAGCTCTCGACAGCCCTCCACGTGAGCAACCCTAACATTCAATCTTCTTCACAAAATCATCAGCCCTTAACAGCCCTCATCCAAATACGCCCAGCACGTAGCACCACACGGCAAGCCCTCAACAAGCACACAAAAACAAAGCCGGTCCACGTATCAAAAGCCCTCACTAATCACGTTACCAGTCCACGTATCAAAAGCCCTCACTGATCACGTTAAACCTTAGCAACATAGCCCCTTCATCGTGTGTAATCTTCACACCATAAACAACAAACCCTAGCTCCATGCTGCAACCCCATATGCACCAAACTGCCGTGAAACCATCCTGAACACTGCCCCCAAACACGTCCCTGCCAAGCCGAATAACAAAAAACGCAGTCAATAATAACAGCCCTTACACTTCCCTTCATCAGCCCACGTACCCAAGCCAACTTCACGCACAAATGTTGCCCTTGCATGCACCCATGCACATGTAAAAGCACTGCCTGTCATCTCGTCCAAAGCCCCTCATTTGTCACACCAAATCAGCATCGAAAACCACCCTAAAATCGAGTCCCATCAATCGTACAAACCGACCAAATAACTGCCCCAAATGTCCCTAAATAGTAGCCGAATAATCCCGTAAAACTACACCCGATGCGCCCCCTAAACAGTGAATAAAATCAGAGAAAAACGCGCGAGCAGATATCCTCGAGTGAATCAGAGAAAACAGCGAGCAGAAACCGCGAGTGAAAACGGACAAAACAGCGAAAATAACAGACCCGTGAAAATGGCGAAAACAGTAGAAACAGCAGACCCGTGAAAATAGTGAAAACGATACCCCTTCTGGCACCGTGAAACGCACTCCCGGAAAGCGACTAAAAAGGTAAGACCTGAGGGCACCACTTTTATTTATTTTCCTTTATTTTTTAGTTATTTGACTACTTTATTTCGCATCAGTATTGTGGATTAGTGTATGATGTGATTTCCGGATGAACGGAATATGTGTTCTCTCATGTGGTATATTGGATGGAAACTCGGACATAAATTCCGTAGCCGAATACGAATGGATGGTAGTATGCTTTGCACTCGGGATACAATGCCCCGTACCACTTGAGAGATTCACATATTTCATTTCATCCAAACTTGTATTTAAGCATGATTAGGCCGTTATGAGGTTATTTTTATTTTCAGTATGATTTAGTTTTAGTATGTTATTTTTATGCATGATTTAGTCATTTACCTTTCGCAATAAGAATTTAATTTATGTTATGTTTAAGTCGTATTTATTCAACATGCTTATTGTGTGATATCATGTGTTTTCCATTATAAAAGTTTACTTTTGAAGCATGCAAACCTAGATTTGGGCTTTATAAGAATTTAGACTACTTTGACCAATATGTATGTTGAGTAGACTTGGTTAAAATTGCACAAATTCATTCATTACAAATGACATAAGTAAGGGACTATTCCGAACCCAACGGTTTGAGGTCTTCCCTTGCGAGGGGTGAGTGCGGCCTTAAATCATTTTCCCGGTTCACACCGGGTGGCGACTCTATTATTCTCCGGTTTAGTCCCCCGCGGGCTACTTCGTACTCCCAACCGGGTCGCGAGCCTGGAACAGCGTCGCTGATTTCTGTGTCCTACAGTCTGGCGACTCCACTGGGGATAGAGAATCGGCCCCGAAATAATGTCTTGTAATGTTTGTGATTTGTGCTTTAATTAACCATGTCTACTGTAGGTTTAGGGAGTTTAATCAAAGGCATTCTTAAGGCTAGCTGATGGTTTGGTGTCTTCCTTCACTCACTATCTTTCTATAAGGAAAAGCTGTGAAGGAACCTAAATAATCATTCACCCATAGCTCATTGTGATAGACTAATTTGGAGGACTCGTTTTTTATTCCTGACACCAAGCGATAAGAGCCTAAGAGGTTTGGGTACTTAAGAGAGCCTCGCTCCACCCTCCTTCTGGGGAATCTACAATGGGAAATCCATTTGACAGTTAGTCACATACTGTAACTCATTGGCACGTACCATAAGGTATAAAAAAGGTGAGCTCACTTGGTCGTTTGAACCCTTGAGTGAGGAGTCCTAGTTGTGGGCAATCCTTCGTCAGCGATAGCTTTTGTTTACACTCCTGAAACCTACATGTGAACCTTAGTTGTATGACCCTTAGAAAATATTTATTTATGCTTGTGTTTTGGACCATTGTCATTTGGATTCAGTTGGACTTTTTTCAAGAAATGTGAACTTCTTGGGCCATTTAAACTGGGACAAGTTCATGTCCTTTTGACAATTAGGCCAAAATTTCTAAAATAATGATGAGCCATCCTGTGTGTGTGCCTTTTATCATTTGAAGTTATTTAGTTATATTATCGCAAAGTGTAAACCTGTTGGGCCTTTTCAACTGGGACAAGTTTCCACCGCGCAATGATGTGATTGAATGCTTTAAAATGACGATAGGCCAACTATATATGTATTTTCCGCAACACACGCATCTCACGCATTTCATGGATACACGCATCATGTTAACATTTTTGTGTCTTAAAAGCCATCATAGATTCCCGTTGGGTTAGGAAAGCAGAGAGACTCGTCAAGAGACCATCAACAAACATGAGCAGATCAGAGAACGAGGTATCCCATGTGGATCAGTTGGAAACCAGTCTCACCAAGGTTACTGAATAGTTGCAAGCCTTGACTACTGCTATGGCTAATATGGTTGTGCCCCGTGCTGGGGGAAGCTCTGAAAATGAGAGGCGTGAAGAGCCTCCGAACAAGTTGAGTGATGGTATCCCTATTTTTGATGATGACATGGCTGAATATACAGCCGGAAGAATAGCTGGGTCTCAGGCAAAGATACAGAAGCTCCGAGACCAGGTAGAATCAGTTACCCGCAAACTGAAGGGTAAGTATGAGGACTTATTAGACTATGAGGCGATGACCTTTGATGAGCAGCTGCCGGCTCAGTTTAAGATGCCCGACATAGCCAAATCAATGGGAATGGGGACCCGAGGGTCCATCTTCGTAATATATCTCAGTGATGAGTTCAGTAGGCCTGTCACAGCGCCAGTTTCAGAAGATGTTTGGGATGTCACTTGAGGGAGCACCAGTGGTGTGGTACCATGGCCTTGAGAGAAAGGTTAAGGTAGATTAGAGGGAACTTGCAGATGCCTTTCTGAAACAATATGTCACAGATCTTGAGATAGACTTGTCGCTCCGTGATTTGGAGAACACCAAGCAGAAGCCGGAAGAAAGCTTCAAAGACTATGTGGATCGCTGGAGAAGCCAGCTTCTGAAAATGCAAACTCGGCCCTCGGAGAAGGACCAAATCAAAATGATTATCAAGGGTACTAAGCCCTATATTTATAGCAAGCTGAGGAGGATGACCTCTATGATTGTAGATTTCCGATAGCTGAGGGAGACGGTCATGGACATTGAAGAAGAGGAAGCCGAGAATCGGAAGATTTATGGCCATAATATAAGGACGTTTGGAGGGCCTTCTGAAACCAAGCCCGCTAGTTCCGAGGTTACTGCCATCAGAAACAGGCGATTCTCCAACCTTGGTAAGCCTCTGTCGAAGGTGTTTGAAAAGTTGAAGATGCAAGGGCTCCTGAAGCCCTTAGAACCTAAACCACTTCCAAGCCCTGTGCCACACTACCTTGACTTGAACTTATTTTGTTACTTCCATCAACAAAAGGGTCACGAAACTGACAACTGCCCCCGCCTCAAGCATGAGATCCAATACCTCATTGACACCCGTAAAATACCCGACCCTGAAAATGAACAACCCAACACATACATAAACCTTCTACCCAACTACATGATCAACTCTGGCCTGCCCGAAAGCTTTTTCCTCTAAGCTCTCAAACACCCAGCTTCTTACATGGGGATAGAAGATGGTAGTAGTGAAGAACCGTAGGCTGAAAAAGAAGACAATGCCACAGACAATGAAGATGTTTTCCTTGGTTTATTTGATTGCAATCCTACATTTTAAGACATTGATTTTGTCTGTTTGATCGAACCTTTTTCTTAATAATAATAAAGATGTTCATTTCGCTTACTTTCCTGAGTCTCTTCCTTTCAACCTGCAACATGAGTATATTTGGCAAAGGCATTCAACCTTGGTACTATGATACTCAGCAATGTTTAGAACACGGGGAATCCCGGAAGAAGCAAGCAGAAAAGACAGGATAGCCATTCAGAAATTGGGAAACGGAGCAGTAAAACTGTCAGACTTGGAAAGGAACGAGTTCACCGAGCCGATCAATGTTGACAGATTGAAGCTGTATTTAGCCTAAGGAAGAGAAGACTGAGCAGTCACCAAGAGAATTGGCAGAAGACCTAACCTGATGGGATAGGAAACTCATTCATGTATATATACACGTAATATACTTGCATTCTTTTGTGTTTTGTCTGTTCTATGTTTGCAGGTTCCGGTAAAAGAGAATCGGACCCCAAGGGGGCGACTGGAGACACGTGTAGGCACACGGTGCCAAGGAGCACAATGAGGGTCTAACCCACCAGAAACAGGGAGTACTTGTACACTTGCATACGTACGCATCGCGTGCAAATGTCTTTATTCTGTTGTTTTGTATTCACATGTCTCAAAGAAAATAAGGGAAAGCGGCAAAGGCAAACCAGTCAAAGCAGCAACAACACAGTATCATCAGCTTCAGAAACACATCAGTGTCAGTTTTGGGGATGCGTCCCAGGGGGCGAAGCCCCAAATTATCAGCAGTTGAAAAGAGGAATTTCATAGAAAGAGATAAGTCTTTGATAGCTAGACATATTTCCGATGATTGCATTGTATGTTGTAGAGAATGAACCATAGAAACAATAAGTGCGAGATATGCTCTTATCCAGTGTTCTGTGTAGTTGATCTCGGCTAGACTCACGAGCACTTGACGGGATCTCAATAGTAAAAGCCTGAGTGGTTGGCAAGATGACTAGTTGAAGAGATGGTGAATCGGTGAATGACCGTTTGCCTGGATGTCCACCCTGGTTTACTGATGCTACGATATATGATATGGTTGAAAACGAAGAAAAAGTCTCTACAATGAAAAGGAAAAGAAAGAAAAAAAATAGACCACCTATAACCGATAAGCGTGAAGCTACCCATGGGCGAGTATTAGGACCACCATGAGGAGAAATGCTACCTTAAAGGGTAGGTGTGTCAAAGAAAGAAAAAGAAAGAAAAGAGAAAAAGAATGAAAAGAAAAAGAAAAAAAAAGTTCAAAATGAAAAGAAAGAGACAAGAAAAAAAAAAGAAGAAGACCATATCATGTTGAGTATGACGAAGTAATCACAGAGTGTGATTAAGACATCTAGGTTGGTTAGACCCACTGATCCAATTCTCCGAGATAAAATCATCGAGTTGGCTTACTTAAGGAATAAGCTGTGAAAGAGCCTTGGCACACACACACTAGGAGTCTAGTTCAGATCACCTATTCAAACGATCGGAATTGAGTGCATCAAGTACTTTGAAGGTTCTCAGGTTTCGACATGAAGCATTCATTGGAGACAAAAATATGCCCAACTATCAAGATTGTCTCATGAGGAGCAATATAATATGTTGAAATAAACCATCACATCACTAATATCAGTTTTGGGGATGAATCCCAGGGTCAAGGCCCATATCAGTATTAGTTTCAGAAAGAATCCCAAGGGGCGAAGCCCACACCAGTATCTGTTTTGGGGATGAGTCCCGGGGGCGAGGCCACATCAACATCAATATCAGTTTTGGAATGAATCCGAGAATGAATCTCATTTTTTGGAATGAATCCGAGAATGAATCTCAGTTTTGGAATGAATCTGGGAATGAATCTCAGTTTTGGAATGAATCCGAGAATGATCTCAGCTTTGGAATGAATTCGGGAATGAATCTCAGCTTTGGAATGAATCCGAGAATGAATCTCAGCTTTTGAATGAATCCGGGAATGAATCTCAGCTTTAGAATGAATCCGAGAATGAATCTAAGTTTTTGGAATGAATCCAAGAATGAATCTCAGCTTTGGAATGAATCCGGGAATGAATCTCAGCTTTGGAATGAATCTGAGAATGAATCTCAGTTTTTGGAATGAATCCGAGAAAGAATCTCAGTTTTGGAATGAATCCGAGAAAGAATCTCAGTTGTGGAATGAATCCGAGAAGGAATCTCAGTTCTGGAATGAATCAAAGAAGGAATCTCAGCTTTGAAATGAATCCGAAAAGGAATCTCAGTTCTGGAATGAATTCGAGAATGAATCTCAGTTTTGGAATGAATCCGAGAATGAATCTCAGTTTGGAATGAATCCGAGAAAGAATCTCAGTTTTAGAATGAATCCGAGAATGAATCCCAGGGTCGAGACCCGCATTGTCAGAATTTTGAATGAATCCAGGAATGAATCATAAGGCCGAGGCCCACATCGTCAGAGTTTTGGAATGAATCCGGGAATGAATCCCAGGGTCGAGGCCCACATCAACAGAGTTTTGGAATGAATCCCAGGGTTGATGCCCACATCACCAGCAGTTTCATGAACGAATCCCAAAGGGCGAAGCCCGTATTGTCAGCAGTTTTCGGGAATGAATCCCAGGGGGCGAAGCCCGCATCATCATCAGCAGTTTGAGGATGCGTCCCAGGGTCGAGACCCACATCATCATCAGTAGTTTGGGGGTGCGTCCTCGGGTCGAGGCCCATTTTGTCAGCATTATTGGGATGCGTCCTAGGGTCGAGGCCCCCATCATAAGTTGCAGTTATTGGGATGGGTCTCAGGGCCGAGGCCCACTGCATTATCAACACAGATCGAAGCAACACAGGCAAGTCAGGTGGCAGTTGGCGAGCCAGGTAAGTAAAAATGCATTGCACGAACTTTGATAGGACTGTCATTGTCACACACTGCACAGGTCCCATCAAAGTGGGGGCGACTGTAGGCACTTCATATTTGCATGTAAGTCTCGATGATGAGCCTCGTACGGAGGCACTACCTTTTAAGTCGCGGAAGTCGCGGGAAACGGACGTCGGAAGGGAAAAGTCAAGAACTGACATCCCATTGGATTTAATTCGTTTGTTTGGCATCGGTTTGCTCGTCGAATCTTTGTTTCAAAATTTATTCTCTGCCGGAACCTTAAACCTACCCGTATTCCCTCACGTACCCATCACAAATCTAACAAAACAAACAAACACTACAAACAAAAACCACCTCACATGCCTCACCCTCCATTTTTCAAAACCAAACCCCACATGTTTCCCCCATCCCATGTGAACCTTCACAAATTCAACATCACTCACCGAAAGCTTTAAATCCCTCTCAATCATGCACAATCGAAGCCTTCAATTCATGCATGACACAAGGCTTCTCACGCCCAAACTCCCCACCATAAAATACAAGCCTCCACACAATCAACGGAGACCCCCATAGCCTCATAAACTCATGTAACAACTCCCACCTTGATCATCTTCCTCTGACCTTCGCCCACTAGCTCTCTCTCAAACCGTGAGACACAAGCCCTAGCTCTCGACAGCCCTCCACGTGAGCAACCCTAACATTCAACCTTCTTCACACATCATCAGCCCTTCACAGCCCTCATCCAAATACGCCCAGCACATAGCAGCACACGGCAAGCCCTCAACACGCACACAAAAACACAGCCGGTCCACGTATCAAAAGCCCTCACTAATCACGTTACCAGTCCACGTATCAAAAGCCCTCACTGATCACGTTAAACCTTAGCAACATAGCCCCTTCATCGTGCGTAATCTTCACACCATAAACAACAAACCCTAGCTCCACGCTGCAGCCCCACATGCACCCAACTGCCGTGAAACCATCCTGAACACACTGCCCCCAAACACGTCCCTGCCAAGCCAAATAACAAAGAACGCAGTCAATAATAACAGCCCTTACACTTCCCTTCATCAGCCCACGTACCCAAGCCAACTTAACGCACAAATGTTGCCCTTGCATGCACCCATGCACAAGTAAAAGCACTACCTGCCATCTCGTCCAAAGCCCCTCCTTTACCACACCAAATCAGCACCGAAAACCACCCTAAAATCGAGTCCCAACAATCGTACAAACCGACCAAATAACTGCCCCAAACTGTCCCTAAATAGTAGCCGAATAATCCCGCAAAACTACACTCGATGCGCCCCCTAAATAGTGAATAAAATCAGAGAAAACAGCGAGCAGATACCTCGAGTGAATAAGAGAAAACAGCGAGCAGAAACCTCTAGTGAATTAGAGAAACACAGCGAACGAAAACCGCGAGTGAAAACGGACAAAACAACGAAAATAGCGGACCCGTGAAAACGGTGAAAACAGTAGAAACAACAGACCCCTGAAAATAGTGGAAACGATAGCCCTTCCGGCATCGTGAAACGCACTCCCGGAAAGCGACTAAAACGGTAAGACCTTAGGGCACCCCCTTTATTTATTATCCTTTATTTTTAGCTATTTTACTACTTTATTTCGCGTGAGTATTGTGGATTAGTGTATGATGTGATTTCCGGATGAACGGAATATGTGTTCTCTCTTGTGGTATATTGGATGGAAAACCCGGACATAAATTCCGTAGCCGAATCCGAATGGATGGTATTATGGTTTACACTCAGGATACAATGCCCCATACCACTTGAGAGATTCACATATTTCATTTCATCCAAACTTGTATTTAAGCATGATTAGGCCGTTAGGAGGTCATTTTTATTTTCAGTATGATTTAGTTTTAGTACGTTATTTTTATGCATGATTTAGTCATTTACCTTTCGCAATAGGAATTTAATTTATGTTATGTTTAAGTCGTATTTATTCAACATGCTTATTGTGTGATATCATGTGTTTGTCGTTATAAAAGTTTACTTTTGAAGCATGCAAACCTAGATTTGGGCTTTATAAGAATTTAGACTACTTTGACCAATATGTATGTTGAGTAGACTTGGTTAAAATTGCACAAATTCATTCATTACAAATGACATAAGTAAGGGACCATTCCGAACCCAACGGTTTGAGGTCTTCCCTTGCGAGGGGTGAGTGCGGCCTTAAATCATTTTCCCGGTTCACACCGGGTGGCGACTCCATTATTCTCCAGTTTAATCCCCTGCGGGCTACTCCGTACTCCCAACCGGGTCGCGAGCTTGGAACAGGGTCGCCGATTTTTGTGTCCTACAATGCGCCTGACACGTGTCATTATCACATGTTGCCGACAATCCATATCATTGCTAACGCCAACGTTGTGACGCACCAAGCATTCCGTGTCACGACACCAACACAATAATTATGCCGACAGCCACGTGTTATCATCTCTGCGAAGCCTGTGCCACACGTCCAAAATCAACGGCGCGTCGCGACGCATGGAGCCCAGACTTGCCTATAAATTTAGGCCGATTTCATTTCAAAAATTCATACCTTCATAGAGTTCCTAATAGTTGACTAAGGATTTATCTTGTTTGTTTATGTTTTTATAATTTAAATTAAGCATTTTTATTTATTTACTTTCAGTACTTTTAATTATGCACTTTTATTTTCAGTACTAGTATTAGTTTATATACTTTTTATTTCGTATATGTTCAGTAGTTAATTTACTGCTGGGGAAGGTTGAAGCTGTTTATTATTATAATTTAGATCAATCTCCCTCAATTATAAGATATAAATTATCTTAAAATCTGATTTAATTGGATGCTGCCTTTATGATCTGTTGGACTTAATTAAATTGATTTTAATCTGACTAAATTGGATACCACCCTTATGGTCGGTTGGAATTAATTATAACTTGACTTAATTAGGATACCGTCTATATGGTCGGTTGGTAATTATTATGTAAATTTATATATTATAATAAGGGAGATTTTTAAATTAGAAATAGTAAATGTAGATTAATCACACTTAATTTATAATATGGAAATTGTAATTCAATAATATGGACTAAAAGTTGATTCTGCCTTAATGGTTGGTTTTATTTATGTAACATAATGTGACACAGCTTATAAGGTCAGTCTTTAGGTGACAGATGATTACCGCTTATATGGCTGATTTATGGATAAATAATAACACCGCCTTTATGGCTGGTTCAACTTAATTATGTAACACTGACAATTTCCATATTATAATAAAGTGAGATTTCTAAATGTGGATCCCCTAACCCCATCATTTTATTTTTATTTTAGGGAAGTGATGAAACACAATAGTCACATGCTTAACAATTGATTTAATTATATTATGGTAATTCTTTAGTTTGTTTATTGAATCTTAAGCTTAATGCTTCTTATTGCATGATCACCAATAAGATTGATGTGGTAAACTTAAAATGAACTTGGAAAATGGATTTTAGGTTTCAGCCTTAGATTCAATAGCTTACGATCTTACCTTGGGGTAAAGGTCTCTTAGGTAGATTTCCTTACAAGATAGGAATATACCTATCGGGCGGGGAAGCCATAATTGGAACTTGGACTTAATGAATTCAGATAACTTGATTAATATATGAATAAGATTAATTGGGTTATTTTGGGTGTTTGCATATGACCATCGAAAGAGGCTTTTGCATATCTTCGTGTTCCAGGTGTTGGACAATTATGACCCATATCATCACTATTTGTACAGAACATGGTGTTGTTGTACAAATTAACTATGTGAGAAATGAAATTGCTCTTTTATCATTTGTAATTGGATTACTCGGATATATAAATGATAAAAGTCCATATGATTAGTACCAGATTAATAGGATATGAGACAGTATTAATCCACGTAAGGTTTAATCATTAAATATCCATAGTCGTAGTATTATCGAGATTGGACATCGATAATGCGGAATAGGCTAGTATTACACTTGTGCGTGTTATGGAAGCGTAACGGCATAATTCTCAAATATTTGGGTATTGGATACTCATGCAAGTTTAATAGGAGGTTATGTTTTACCGATGGTACGGAAACAGCTTCGTTCTGGATAGACCCCTCGGAATCCCATTGGTAGTATGACTACGTGTCTATGGGAATCCGAATCAGGGTAGGTGTATTTGGTCTTAACCTGAGACTTGCATCGCTAATACTTGCGACAATCAATATAATTTGGTTTTGGTCATCCGGGCTTTAACAGGTTCTGTGTACGCCTTTTCTGGGTATACTGAGAATCGTAGTGTATTAGGTGTGATGTCAAGATGGAAGTATCACTTCAGTCATATGGAGATGATGACCACGTATGGATATGGAACTAGTACTCTTAAGTACTGCAGTCATCGGGATAATATGACTAGGTCATGATTATCCGATTATAGAGACTAGTTGCCAGAGATCCGATATATGCTTCGTACGGGGCAGGCACAATTCCAGCCTTAGGCCTAACATCTGACATCCGATACTGGATCGTAATACGTAATACTTAATATACTACGCCTGATAAAGATTATGTATATTCCATGTTGAATATATTTCTGGAGAATTGGGTAGGCACGGTGTTTTGCTAGAAGCCAACCATGTCTTGTAAATCGGTAGGAACGTGGTACCAGGTACGTACGTGTTCGGATAGTCCGATGACCGTATTTACTACCAACATATCCAGGGATCTCTTGGGTCGCTTCCCAAAGATTCACCGATGAGATTTGACTCGAACAGAAAATTAATCTGGGATTAATTATGAGAGAGAAAATTAATCTGGGATTAATTACGTCGAGAATTTATCTGGGATTAAATTCGTCGAGAAGAGAGAACGCTATTAATTTGTAATTAATCGGTAAAATAAATTTGATAGTTAAACTATATTTTTCTATTTAATTTATTTAATTGGGCTAAAATAATATATTAGATATATTAATTGAAATTAGATTTCAATACGGAATTAAAATTGGATTTTAATTCGAGCGAACGAATTAATTTAGAAATAATTCGTAAGCGACATACGTACTAATATTGCGAGGCATTATTATTTAATTAAATTGGATTTAATAAAGTCGCAACGGCAAATTTGTTTAATTCAGAATTAAACGAACCCGGGCCCGAGTGAAGTTGCGTGTTAGATTGTCCGACTTAAATTTGGAATTTAAAGTAGGACCCACCAACTTACATCACTAGTCAATCTTGAGTGATGGAAGTGGTTGGAAGCTTTTAAAAGCTAACTTGTCGAACACATTTTGTATTTTCTTTTTGGAAAAATATATACACATTTTTCTTGTTGACTTTTGGTAATTGATTTTGGAAATCAAAAATATCAAACAACTTCATCTCTCTCTTCCTCTCACTTTGCTGAACACTTGCTTCCTTGGAGGGTAAAATTTTCTATCAAAATTTGTTCAAGCTAGCACTTAAAGGAGTGAATCAAGGTGATAGGGAAACTCACCTAAGTGTTGGAAAAACTCAAGAAAGCTTGGAGCTTCCACTGACATCCATGAAAAGTTTTGAAACTCATCTGATCAATGTAGGTTATTCCGCAAACTTTCTTGATTAATTCACACACGAATCACTCTTAGACGATCTTGGCATGTTTTAGGAACATTTACAATGGTATCAGAGCGACCTAAGTTTGATTTGAAAATCTAGGGTTCATGACTTTAAATTTGGGATTTTTGGCTTGGAGCTTGATTTACCGAAATTGTTGGTTGGGATATGTTTATATGATGTTCAATTGGATTTGTGCATTGTTGGAATTGTGAAAAATTGATAGGATTAATTTTCCCCAAAATTTACACTTGGCCGAATGCATGCCCTAGATGACTCATGGTGGAATTTTGGAAATTTGATAATTGGATGTGTTAAATAGCATGATAGAAATATTGAATGTTGATTTAATTGGATTGAAATCAAATTGAATGATTTTTTTTGTTGCTATTGCCATGAGCTTTGTAGCATGTTAATGGAATTGATTTTTCTTTAATTTGTGTTGGACATGAATTGAAAATGTAGAGCATGATTAATTGGATTAATTAGTGTTTTGGAAACATTAGATTAGTTGATTAATTATGTTAATTACACTTGGATTGAATTAATATGTAATTTGGAATAATGTATTAATTTAATTGTTGTAATTGGGCTTGATAGGCTTGGTTGGGCCAAGTTTGGTTTTGGACAATTGGGTTGGATCCAATTGGGCCTAAAACCATTTCTATAAAGTCCAAATATGACATTTGGGCCTTTAAAAATTTAATTGGGCCTAATGGGCCAAAATTGATTTTATAGCATAAGGGTGATTCCTTATTAGGCCTTGGCATCTTGGGTTTGATCCATAATGGCCAAAGCCCACGCCTAAAGAATTAATTGAAAGCCCATTGGACTTTAATTGAAAAGTATTGGATACTAATTGGGCCTTTGAGAGCCCATAAAGATTGGATTTGGAATCCAAGTCTTTAAGACACATAAATAAGTGTAATTATTTAATTTAGAATTAAATATGAATTAGTATTGAATACAAATTAAATTTGATTTAAAATTTTAGTTCGATATTGTTATGGATATGCTCTATACCCAACTTGTGGATGGGCTATATGTACATGTATTTGTAATATTTTCATTAATTAATAAAATGGCAATCTTTATTATACGTGTTTTACATAACTTATATGAATCATCAACACTGTAATAAAGCCCTTGGAGTAATAAGACGATGGCTTCCACGCATTTTGAGAATCATTACTATTAAATGTTCATAGTCATAGTTTTGTGAATAATCTGGGCGTTCACAAAGCAGAGAGACTAGCATGATGATATGATCCGCCCTTAAGTGGGGTAGCCGGTCTCATAGGCTACTAGCGGAGTTCCGTCCGCTTGGTGTATTGCATGGATGCATGAGTTGCTCGTGTCCATCAAACTGACCGCCGAAAGTTTTCATATGGAGTGTTTATCCCATATGTCTATGAGAACTTTCATGTATCGATTATATGACTAGTCCTTAGACTTGAAGTCTTTACAATCTTATGTGTGGATCAAATAACTTTGACATTCTCCTTCCCCGGTTCAAAAGATCCGGTCATAAGGGTATGATTGGGTCATTTGTTGAAACACATGAAGTTTGTAAAGATACAACAGAGAATTGCCACTCTCTCGGATAATATTTTCTTATAAGATTAGTATTCCAGTTCGCGGGTTGATATGTGTGATCAGTGCTTGAGACTATGGCCACAGCGGAAGAATCATGTGAGATTCTTGGGTTAGCACGATTCATGACACTATCAACATCATACCTTTGACCATATGGGTAGACACTTTCCGTACCCTAGGTCAATAAGTGGGGATATAGTGAGGCAAGAAACTGTATCATATGTAAATCACATATAGAATGTGTATATATATATATTTCCTTCTCATTTGGGGCATGTTGCTAGATGCCAACCTTGGTCATTGAAATTGAACGACCATCTGATCGGAGGATAATATATGTTCGGTTAAGTTATCATGATTCATTTCATGTCCAACTTGAGGGGAACCCAAAAGCTCACACACAACAAAGTCGAAATCAATGGTTAACAGTGCATAGTACAAATATAATAGCATATATGATTGCTGTAGGAATTTTTCATAAATGGTTCAATGTGTTTAATTATTGAACAGATCATTTATGAGGTTCCATAGTGGCTTAGGGATTGGTGAATGACGATGGGGGCACTTTGGGAATTGGAATAAAAAAAATTACTATTCACATGAATAGTAAAATATTTTTTTGTTATTTGTTTTGAATTCCAATTCGGCCCAAACTCTTAATAGGGTTTTATAATCCCATTAAACCACCAAATTAAGATCCAATGGCTAAGATTAAATTAGCTTTTATCCCACATCTGATTCTTAATTAATTTTGTTGTCTTTGGAGCACTATATAAACCCAAAGAATTCTTCACAAATTTTTACACCAAACCTTTCATATCTTGGGTTTATATAAGTGAGCAACTCTAAAGTTTAAGAGTAAGCCACTGATTTTGAGGATCCTTAAGTCTAATTGACTAGAGGAACCTCGAGTTAAAAGTTTTGAGGTATTTGCCTAGGCTAGCACCAAGGGCAAAATACCTGTGCACTCAAGGCGTAGTCATGCCGTTGAGTTTTGGCTTTGGTGTGTGCATCTTTGGAGGCCACACACTTGGGTGGCTCTTTGGAACGTGGAAGAGCTTGCTGAGTTCGAGAAAAGCTTGTAGATTGGAGGGAGGACTGGAGGAGTCTACGGTTTAAGTAAGTCTTTTTCTTTTTTTATTTTATTTAGAGTTCTTATGATAGTTAGCATGTTTAGGTTTATGTTCTTTGCATGTTTTATGAGTTTTATGCTTAGAATATATAGTAAAATGCCCAGGCTTGTAGAATAATCAAAAAAATTGGGTCTTGGGCAAAGGAAAAACGGCACAATAATTTTATTTTCTGCTGCGCACTCGCGGCCACTTCCAAATAGATATAATTCAGGAATACAAACTTTGAGTATTTATTCTTAAACGAGTAAGACTCGCGCAAATAAAATCATTGTTTGAACATTGGTTGGTCATTAATTCAAAGATTAATTAAATAGATTAGATTGATTGATAACATGCTATGTGTGAATACTTGGATGTATGAATGAATAATGTATATCAGATGGATATTAGAAGGGTGAGGGCAATTTATTAAATTGGATCTGCGTGTCCAGCCTATTACCTCTTTTCTCATTGTATTTCTCTTCTCACCAATTCCCCTCAAAGTAAATGAGGTTTCTTTAGAAGTATTATGTAATTGGGTAGAAGTATGAATAGTGCTAGCGGGAGAGAGGAAAGTGAGAGATTTGTTCTAGGAACAAAGTTGTTATATATCCATCCGAATATCATTATTATTTTATTTGGCCTTATTATGCTTTTAGAATGCATGCTTAAGGATGTATGATGAGACCTAATAAAAGATAATAAATTGGTTGCCAAATCGCGACAAAAACCCTCATTTTATATTAAGTGTTTATACTTCCATTGAGTGATTCTTTCTCAAGATCCAAGATTGACATTGGTTTGTTGGCCAAAGTCAAGACCTCTGTCCATCGCGGATGTGTTTGGATCATGAAAGCTTTGTTCCATATCGTACGTCTTGGGCAAGTTGTGATTTATTGGCCAAAGTCAAGGTCACTTCTTGTTCATCGGCCTCGATTACGAAGCTTTCCCACTGTTAATGGGTCACGCTTAACTGGTTTCATTAAGCTTGTTGAGCAAAAGCCAAGGCTTAGTTGATTCAGAGGAAAAGGTTAGGCAATATATTGGATATATTGGCATATATTGGATATATGTTTCGGACTTGGAGGTCCACCTACTAGATCTAGAAATTGGATGGGATCCAATTGATCTTAGGGATATACCTAGTGAGGTTTCATACAACTTATTGGCCAAAGTCAAGGTTGTGTGTTATTTAACGGGATCCTAGCCCACTAGGAAACTAGGTTTCCCGAGTACTCCACAGAGGGTTAGAGGCTTGTCGAAAAATAGTGGGAGGGAAGTATTAAATTTGCAATTTCATTTAGATACTTGCCAATACGCGCTCATTTCATTTTTCGTCATTAATTATTTAAATATAAATATATTAGTTGGACTAATATTCAATTGTTATTTTAATTGAACAGTTGGACTGTATTCAAACTACTTCATTTGTAGTTAGTTATATAATTGGATTATAGTAATCAATACATTTGAATGTAACCAATCAATAGTAGTTGATTATATAGTTAGACTATAGTAATCATTATATTAAATTGTACCCGAAATCGTTGATTGGATAGTTGGACTATTGGAATCAAGGTAACTGAAAGATTAACGTTTAGAACATAATCCTGGGTGAAAATGTTTTTAAACGGCTCTAATTTTCAGATGGGGACTAGAACCTCAGGATAGTCCTGTGAACTGAGAATTTATTCTATTTGATAGAGAAACCTCTCGGACCTGAGCCCGGAGTTGAGCAAATAGTAGAGCATGAGCTTTGGAAGACTCATGGTGATGATAACTTTAGTGCTCAATCATTTATGCTTGATGCAATGACACTTTAATTTTTTCGTCAAAACTAAGGATTAGATCCTTATACCATGATGTTGAGATTAAAGGATCTTCATAGATCTAACCTTAGATCTTAGAAGTACAAATTGCAAAAGAAGCTCTTTTGCTCGCGTATGTCAGAGAGTACATCTGTCGAGCACTAGGTGTTGTAGATGATTGCTGACATTGAACAACTACATTAACTAGGCATTACCTATGAGGATGAGACTTCCAAAGATTTGATCTTACAGTCTCTGCCCGAATGCTGGGGTAGGTTCATTATGGACCAAGAGAAAACTCTTGGAGAGTTATTGGCAATGTTCAAAGAGGCAAAGCCAGAGCTTCTAAAATAGGCAAAGGCAAAATCGTCACTGTCGTCTGGGAAGACAAAGGACATATCCCAAAATGTCTGCCTAAACTGTGGCAAACAAGGTCACTGGAAGCGTGACTGCCATATGGATAAGGCAGACATGAAGGAAGGGAAGGCGGGGCAAGGCTCCGGCTTCAGATATGTTTGTTATAAATATGTCCATTACTAGTTTTAAAATTGGAATTTTGATACTGGATGTGGTACATAAATATATGTACTGATGAGCAGGATCTGCTAATGAGCAGGATACTTGCTTCAGATGAGATCGACCTATGAGTCAGAAACAGGACATGAGTCGCTGTTTTGACCGTAGAAACCTAAGTTTTGGAACTGCCCTTTGGGCATGTACTTAAATTTGGAAACTGTTATATTATACCTAGTTTGACTAGAAACATTATCTCTATATCTAGTTCAACCTGTTGCGAGTATACCTTTATATTCTAGAACACTAAGTGTTTTTGTTTATAAAGATGATATTGAGATAAGCACATTAGATGTGAATAACAGAATTTATATTTAGAATATAAATGAATCTCAAACATATAATATGACAAACAAAAGCTCAAACTGAATAAATTTGTTAAGACTTAAAAATGGCATTGTTGTCTGGGACACATTAATAAGACTCGTATATCCACACTTTCGAAGAGTGGACACTAGGACAGATTTGATTCTAATTCAAATGATGTCTACGAATATAGTTTATTAGGCAAAGTGCTTAAAACGCCTTTTACCGGTAAAGGATGTACGTTCCACCGAGCTGTTAGCCCTCGTTCATGGTGACGTAAGTGGGCCCATGTCAAGCTAGGCTAGAAGTGGATATGAACACTTTGTAACCTTTACGGATGTGGCATCGCGTTATGGTTATGTGTATCTTATGAAACACAAGTCATAAACTTTTGAGTAATTTAAAGAGTTTCGACACGAAGTAAAAGACAGACCGGCAAAAGTTTTGAAACATCAGGATTGGACCGTGGTGGAAATACTTAAGAAATAAATTTCTCGATTATTTGAAAGAGTATGGTATTCTTTCATAGTGCACTCCTCCTGGAACACCTCAAATGAGCGGTGTGTCCGAACGGAGAAACCGAACTTTGTTGGACCTGGTAAGGTCAATGATGAGTCGCACTGAGCTACCAATTTCCTTCTAGGGATACGCATTAAACAGTGCAATACTTATTTTAAATAAGGTTCCATGAAAATCTGTTAGGCATACTTCAAATTAGATATGAACAGGAAAGAAACTAGGTTTCTCATTCCTGAAGATTTGGGAATGCTGGGCATATGTTTGGATGGTGCCAAACTAGAACCCAAACCGGATAAGTGCCTATTTGTAATTGGTTATACTAAGGAAACCAAAGTATAGTACTTATACAACTCACAAGAGAACAATTCAATTGTTGCTCTCCATGCGGTTTTCTTAAGGGAATTCCTATATGCAGTGGTAAGTGGGAGGAAAGTAAAACTCAATGAAAATCAGAGTAATATTGTTCCTGGCACCGACTCCTTTATGGAACACAAACAGTTCATCATGGATGAAACTGTACCAATAATCTTCGAATACACAAGAACCGCATAGGTCGGAGAGAGTCAGAAAACAATCTGAGAGGTATTGGTTTCTGATCTCACCTCATGTAGATATCAATCTTATTGAGGAAGATGAACCGGCTACGTATAAGGAAGTGATACAAGGTATCGACTCATTTTATGGTAAAGTGCCATGAAGTCCAAAATGGATTCCATGTATACCAACTATGTTTGGACACTGATTGATGTACCAGAAGGCATTTTGCCTATTGGTACTAAATGAGTCTTCAAGGAAGACATACATTGATGGCAACATACAAATGTACATAGCTAGGCTTGTACAGAAAGGGTATCGTCAACGACATAGTGTCGACTACGATGAAATTTTTCACCTATTGCCATGATTAAATCCATTCGGATAATGCTTGCTAATGTTGCATGTTTCATTTATGAAATATGGCAGCTGGACGTCAAAACTATTAGCCTTAACGGAAACCTTTTGGAGGATGTTTATAAACATCATGATGGTTTTGTCGTACCAAAACATGCAAACAAGGTTTACAAGTTAATTCAATCCATTCATGGATTGAAGCAAGCATTGTGTTCTTGGAACTAACGTTTTGATAAAATCATAATGTTATATGATTTCATTCAAAATGAATATGATTCTTGTGTATATAATAAGGTTAGTGGAGCGCACTGACAATGAATGTCCTATAAGTTGATGATGCATTGCTTTTTAGCAATAACATTCCCATAATATAATCGGTGAAAGCTTGGCTTTCATTAAAATTCTCCATGGAATACCTGGGAGAAGCAGGTTTTATTCTAGGAATAAAGATCTACTGGGATAGATCTAGAAAGCTGCTGACAACCCTTCCAAAGCTAGTACATTTTTGAAATGTATGTGACCTGATGTCTCATATGTTTTGAGCATATGTAGACGTTATAAGGCCAATCCAGGTGATAGTCACTGGATTGATGTAAAGAACATCTTTGAGTATCTTAGACGAACTAAGGATGCTTTCTGTGAATATTGGGAAATGAGAACTTGAGGTGACTAGGTTCACCGCTGCAAGTTTCCAAACCGACAAAGATGACTTTAAGTCGCAATAAGGGTATATATTTAGTTTGAATAACGGAACAGTGAGTTGGAAATCTTCCAAGCAAGATACTGTTGCCGAATAAATAACAAAAGTGGAACATTGCTGGAGTTGAGGCAACAAAAGAAGCATTTTGGATCTATATAATCCTAATTGGATTTGGTGTAGTTCTGTTAGCAGCAGAGCTAGGCTACAGCGTAGGCTAAAAAACCGCGGTCTCATCAACGATCCAAGTATATACTTCGACTATTTCATCTCATTGGTCAGATCATACATCGTGGAGATGTGATGATCGAATAAAACGCATCAGATGATAACATTGCAAATCCATTGACGAAAGCTGTTTCTCAGCAGAGAGCGACCCGTACATAGTTCAGGTGTAGGACACTTGAGTGATTGGCTATAGGCCAAGTGGGAGATTGTTGGACAATTATGACCTATAGCATCACTATTCGTACAGAACATGGTGTTGTTGTACAAATTAACTATGTGACAAAGGAAATTTCTCTTTTATCATTTGTAATTGGATTACTCGAATATACAAATGATAAAAGTCCATATGATTGGTACCAGATTAATAGGATATGAGACAATATTAATCCACGTAAGGTTTAATCATTAAATATCCCTAGTTGTAGTATTATCGAGATTGGACATCGATAATGTGGAATAAGCTAGTATTACACTTGTACGTGTTATGGAAGCGTAACGACATAGTTCTAATATATTTGGGTATTGGATACTCATGCAAGTGTAATAAGAGGTTCTTTTTACCGATGGCACGGAAACAGCTTCGCTCTGGATAGACCCCTCAGAATTCCATTGGTAGTATGACTATGTGTCTATGGGAATCCGAATCAGGGTAGGTGTATTTGGTCTTAACCTGAGACTTGCATCGCTAATACTTGCGACAATCAGTATAGTTTGGTTTTGGTCGTCCGGGGCTTTAACAGATTCTGTGTACGCCTCTTCTGGGTATACTGAGAACCGTAGTGTATTGGGTGTGATGTCAAGATGGAAGTATCACTTCAGTCATATGGAGATGATGATCACGTAAGGATACAGAACTAGTACTCTTAAATACTGCAGTCATCGGGATAATATGACTAGGTCATGATTATCCGATTATAGAGTCTAGTTGCTAGAGATCCGATATATGCTTCGTACGGGGCAGACACAATTAAAGCCCTAGGCCTAGCATCTGACATATGATACTGGATCGTAATACACAATACTTAGTATACTACGCCTGATAAAGATTATGTATATTCCATGTTGAATATATTTCTGGAGAATTGGGTAGGCACGGTGCTTTGCTAGAAGCCAAACATGTCTTGTAAATCGGTAGGAACGTGGTACCGGGTACGAACGTGTTCGGATAGTCCGATGACCGTATTTACTGCCAACATATCCAGGGCTCTCTTGGGTCGCTTCCCAAAGATTCACCGATGAGATTTGACTCGAACAGAAAATTAATCTGGGATTAATTATGAGAGAGAAAATTAATCTAGGATTAATTACGGAAAGAATTAATCTGAGATTAATTAACAGAGAAAGAATTAATCTGGGATTAATTGCGTCAAGAATTTTCTGGGATTAAATTCGTCAAGAAGTGAGAACACGATTAATTGGAATTAATCGGCAAAATAAATTTAATACTTAAATTAGATTTTTCTATTTAATTTATTTAATTGGGCTAAAATAATATATTAGATATATTAATTGAAATTAGATTTCAATGCGGAATTAAAATTGGATTTTAATTCGAGCGAACGAATTAATTTAGAATTAATTCGTAAACGACTTACGTAATAATATTGCGAGACATTATTATTTAATTAAATTGGATTTAATAAAGTCGCAACGGTAAAGAACCCGGGCCCAAGTGAAGTTGCGTGGTAGATTGTCCGACTTAAATTTGGAATTTAAAGAATGACCCACCAACTTACATCACTAGTCAATCTTGAGTGATGGAAGTGGTTGGAAGCTTTTAAAAGCTAACTTGTCCAACACACTTTGTATTTTCTTTTTGGAAAAGTATATACACATTTTGCTTGTTGACTTTTGGTAATTGATTTTGGAAATCAAAAATATCAAACAACTTCATCTCTCTCTTCCTCTCACTTTGCCGAACACTTGCTTCCTTGGAGGGTAAAATTTTCTTTCAAAATTTGTTCAAGCTAGCACTTAAAGGAGTGAATCAAGGTGATAGGGAAACTCACCCAAGTGTTGGAAAAACACGAGAAAGCTTGGAGCTTCCACCGACATCCATGAAAAGTTTTGAAACTCATCCGATCAATGTAAATTATTCTGCAAACTTTCTTGATTAATTCACACACGAATCACTCTTAGACGATCTTGGCATGTTCTAGGAACATTTACACTAGGTTAGAAAACTAATTTATTACACATGTATATGAGAATCAATTCATCATTAGAATAATATTGTGTGTAATCATAACCCTAGATGTTTGTGTCTTTTGTTTATTTTCCTTTGTATTTTCTTTTGTGTTTTTATTTATTTATTTATTTAGCAAATCCACATTCAACCAACCAACCAACCAACCAATCAAGCAATCATTTTCTTCTCCCTCTTATTAGATACCTGTAAATAAATAGAATCAACAATTAATAACAATAATAGAAATTAAGTCCTCGTGGGATCGATATTTTTATACTACTTGAGCGATAAGTGCGCTTGCGTTATACGTGTGTGATTTCACCGATCAAGTTATTGGCGCCGTTGCCGGGGACTTATTTTTCTTGAATTATTAATTTTGAAGTTATCTAATTTAGTTGTATCTAATTTTTATATGTAATTTTTTATTTCTTTCTTTTATTTTTCAGGTGGTTGAAATGGAATATTATTGGGCGATTGAAAGATTACAAGCTTTAATAGAAGAAGATAAACCCCAAATCAGGGAGCATGAGTTCAGTTTTCTGAGGCCTGCTGTCCAGCCCAATTATCACTGGATGTCAGAACCAAGCAATACAACATTTGCTCAATAGAACGCAATGGGGAGATGTGAAATATGCGATGGTAACCACCCGAGCGAAAAATGCATATACCTTTCAGGGTGGCAGAATTATCAGAATCATTCAAGGTTCGAAGAACCAGTATATTTCACTGAACCATATTTTCCATCTTATCCACCATCAACCTATGATCTGCATCAAGAACCAGAACTATCAGAGGAAGATCAGTTGATTCACATGCTCAAAGATTGGCTCGAGGAACATGAAGCTTAATTTGATGCACAAATTCAGAGTTAAGCAGCATCCATACAGAGGATGACAGATCAAATTAGATAATTAACAGACAACCTGAATTACATATCTCATGGAACAAATTCAGATGAAACTGATGAAGCCTCCGAGTACCAAAATTATCACGATGACACCTTAACAGAGGAAGATGCTGAGCAGTATCAAGAACCAGGGGTATCAGTTCAGGAGCCCAAACCAGTAGAATCTCAATTTGATTTTTATTAGTCATCGAACTCTGACGAGGATCAAGAAGCAGTGATGTTTGTACCAATAAAAATTGATGATGAAACTATGTTGCCTCAAAATAAAGATCTTGGAGCATGCATTGCACTGATGTTTGAAGAAGAGCTACCTGAGCCAGTAATATCAACCACATAGGATGAAGACCTAAAATCAAATATATCTTTCCATCCTCAAGTTGACACTTATGGAGCATGCATTTCACAGATGACAGATGAATAGCTAAATGCGGAAATTTTAAAATACATATGTGAAGAAAAGGTGGAGCAAGATGCAAAACAAATGGAGGAGCAAATGTCTGACCATAATGAAGATCTCATGCATTCAGGAGAAACATCACTGTTTTGGGGAGTACAAATTAAAGATATCGCCTAGAACCTTGACAGAATGGAACTTCCATTCCAAGTCAAGCACCATACGAGACCTCCTGATTTTCTTTCTTTCTTTTCAGGAACCACTGGAGTGACAAAGTTTAAAAAGATGGCACAAACACTGATTGAGGCAAAATTCTTTTTGCCATTTTACCATTGGAAAAGACCCTTCAAAAGCAACACTCACGGGATTATCTTTAATCGGACATCCAAAACCACGTTGAAACCTCTTTAACAGATGGATTTCAGTAACGTCTGGTTGAAGACGAAAAATTTAGCTCTAGCAGGGAGGCAACCCATGCAATTTTTATTATTACAATTTATGTTTTATTTTATGTATACATGTTGTAGAGTTTTTAATTTTGTGTGATATTTTCAGGGAAAAGCACAAACAGAGCATTTAAAGCATAGCAAGAGAAATGGTGTTTGGCAATCACAAAGATGAGAGCTAATTCATTAGTGATGGCTGAGTAAGGAATGGATTCTTGAGACGCATCCTAATGGATTTATATACCAAACGAGTGGCGTATTGCGTACACAATTCCGTTGCCTTAATAATTACTTTGATTTGCTTTTCTGTTGTAATTATCTTTATTTTCACCGACAAGATCTAGACTTTTTGATCTTTCATAATTTATTTTATTATTTAAGCTAGTTATCATCATTTGGAAGATACTAGTGCTATTATTACTCACCTTTTTTAGGTGCTATAAATTCAACTCATCATTGCACTTTTGAAAGGCATCCGGATTTGAGAAAGAAATACAAAAAAAAAAATGGAAGCAACCTCAAGAAGACGAGTTGTAAACATCTGTGTGTTTTGCGGTACTAGCGTTGGTTCTAAGCCAGAGTTCGTTGAGGCAGCACATGAATTGGGTCGAGTCATAGCTGAATGGAATATGCACTTAGTATATGGCAGTGGAAATCTTGGACTAATGGGGATCGTTTCAAGGGTTGTATGGTCGGTTGGTAAATATCATGCAAATTTATATATTATAATAAGAGAGATTTCTAAATTAGAAATAGTAAAGGTAGATTAATATCACTTAATTTATAATGTGGAAATTGTAATTTAATAATATAGATTAAAAGTTGATTCCGCCTTAATGGTTGGTTTTATTTATGTAACATAATGTGACACAGCTTATAAGATCAGTCTTTAGGTGACAGATGATTACCGCCTATATGGCTGATTTATGGATAAATAATAACACCGCCTTTATGACTGGTTCAACTTAATTATGTAACACTGACAATTTTCATATTATAATAATGTGAGATTTCTAAAGGTGGATCCCCTAACCCCAATATTTTTTTTATTCTAGGGAAGTGGTGAAACACAATAGTCACATGCTTAACAATTGATTTAATTATATTATGGGTATTCTTTAGTTTGTTTATTGAATCTTAAGCTTAATGCTTCTTGTTCCCTGATCACCAATAAGATTGATATGGTAAACTTAAAATGAACTTGGAAAATGGATTTTAGGTTTCTGCCTTAGATTCAATAGCTCACGATCTCACATTGGGGTAAAGGACTCTTAGGAAGATTTCCTTACATGATACGAATATACCTGTCGGGCGGTGGTAGTCATAATTGGAACTTGAACTTAATGAATTAAGATAACTTGATTAACATAAGAATATGATTAATTGGGTTACTTTTGGTGTTTGCATCTGACCATCGGAAGAGACTTTTGCATAACTTCGTGTTCCAAGTTAGCAAACTAATTTATTACACATGTATATGAGAATCAATTCATCATTAGAATAATATTGTGTGTAATCATATCCCTAGATGTTTATGTCTTTTGTTTATTTTCCTTAATATTTTCTTTTGTATTTTTATTTATTTATTTAGAAAATCCACATTCAACCAACCAATAAAGCAATCATTTTCTTCTTCCTCTAATTAGATACCTGTAAATAAATAGAATCAACAATTAATAACAGTAGTAGAAATTAAGTCATCGTGGGATCGATATTTTTATATTACTTGAGCGATACGTGCGCTTGCGTTATACGTGTGTGATTTCACCGATCAACGTATAAGGAAACGATATTGGATATCGATTCGGGAAAATAGCAAAAAGCCATAAAATCCGAGATGGATTCTCTGCATGACAATCAAGTCTGGGACTTAGTTGAACTTCCTGAATGAGTTAAACTTATATGATGTAAATGGGTTTACAAAAGGAAGCGGGGGCTCGATGGAATGGTGGAAACCTTCAAGGCCCGACTGGTAGCGAAAGGTTACATTCAACGTCTTGGGATTGACTATGAGGAAACTTTTCACCAGTAGCCATGCTAAAATCCATTAGGATTCTTTTAGCCATTATTGCATATCACGATTATTAGATATGGCAGATGGATGTGAAAACCATTTTCCTAAATGGATTCTTTGAGGATGATATCTATATGGAACAACCAAAGAGTTTCATATCCAGTGAGACTTCAAACTTGGTTTGTAAGCTCCAAAAGTCTATTTATGGACTTAAACAGGCATCCCGAAGCTAGAATCTTCCTTTTGATGAGATTATTAGAGTAACTGGATTCATCAATAACGAAAAAGAACCATGTGTTTATAAGAAAGTGAGTGGGAGCATGAAAGTTTTCCTAGTCTTATATGTAGATGACATTCTTATCATAGGAAATGATATAGGATTGGTGCAAAGTGTGAAAGCCTACCTTTGCAAGAACTTCTCCATGAAAGATATGAGTGACGCTTTCTATATACTAGGTATAAGGCTCTACCGGGATAGAATTAGGAAGCTTATAGGGTTTTTGCAATCGACTTATATAGGTAAGATGTTAGAAAGGTACAGTTTTACCAACTACAAGGCAGCAAATTTACCTTTTCAATATGGCATACATCTTTCGAAGAAAATGGCACCTCAGACTAAGGAAGTGAGAGTTAGAAATTCTAACTTGCCATATGCTTCTTATATTGGAAGCATAATATATGTTCTGCTATGTACTAGACCTGACATAAGTTTCGGCTTCAGTGTGACCTTCCGATATCAATCTTATCCAGGTAATTATCATTGGACAACCGTGAAACATATGCTAAAATATCTTAAAGGTACTAGGGATAAGTTTCTGATATATGGAGAAGATGAGCTACAAGTTAAGGGTTATACAGACTCTGACTTTTAGAGAGATTCAGATGATAGAAAATCTATATCAGATTACGTATTTACCCTAAATGGTAGTTGCTAAAGAAGTTATAGTGGCTTCAGAAGTTGCTAAAGAAGCTATATGGATTAGAAATTTTATCACAGAACTTGGCGTTATGCCTAGTATTGCAGATTCGATCCCATTATATTGTGATAATAGTCAAGAGAGCATTCCAAGTCTAAAGACGTGGAAAGGAAATACCGTATAATTTGAGAGATAATTGAACGAAAAGACATAGTGGTCTTGAAGGTTCAAGGACTAGACAACATAGCAGACCCACTTACAAAGGCCTTACCTCCTAAGTTATTTGATAAACATGTGGAGGAGATGGGACTACGGTACCATCCAGATTGGCACTAAGCAAGTGGGAGTTTGTTGGAGTTGGTGCTTGGAGTGCCAATCCGAATCATACATTTTATTATTTATTAATAAAATAAATACATTTTCACTTCATACTATATTAATGGTATTGTCATTATGCGTATTAGATTGATGTATAGATATGATAAGAATGACATCAACCTTAGAATAGTCTTGTTGTAATACTGGACACTAGGTGGTCCGACATTGAGATAAGTATTACTATTGTAAATTATTCTTAAAGTATATATATTTCTAGTCGTTCGTTTTGGAATGCGGTCGAATTCCTATAACCTATAAGACTAGTACATGTCGTATATAGGAATTGGAGTTTCAATGGTTTAACCCGGTGTGCCATGAGTTTTGGAAAGTCGTATAGACGTGTGGGTATTGGTTGGACCGAATATTGAATGACTCACTGGTGATTCCTAATAGTTGGAAGAACACACCACCATCAATAGGAATCTCCTCGAGTCGAGTAGCATATATAATCCTTTGACTATAGATATCATTGATTTTGTGTGAGATCCTCCACACTTTGATGTCATGTATGTCAGAAAGCTTTCATGGCCTGGCCTCTCGATGTTCATTGGGTGTGCACCGATGCACTAAGTAATCAAGTACGAAGCAAGATAGGATCCGTCTGCCCGTATATGTACCATAAAAGGTTTAGGTATCCATGTGAGTAAAGTCACGATTCTTAAAGCTTTGGCCAAAGTTGATTGCCTAGGGTGGATCGCATCAGTTATTAAGAATCGTGGACATGTCGACATGACATGTGTGCCTCAGAAACTTGACAGTGTATTCTATGTTATCTAAGAAAAACTCGGATAGCCTACAATGAAGGGATTTTTAAACATATGTGATGACATCGACTTATATAGCTCAAAAAGGTCAGTCGTGTTCTTCGAGAATTCGAGGTGGTCGAATTGCGTACATATTAACTAGGCTTATATGTCGAACGTGTCTGAACTTAGAGAGTCTCAGTATGAAGTGTACTCGTTGAGCACTTGGGTAGCCAATTAATTTTGATAAAAGATAATAGTCGATATTATAATTATTAACTAACATAATCAAATATCATTAGATAACATTGATTATTTATTTTGACCTAATTGGATTAATTCAATAATTACACAAGTGCTTAATTGTAAAATCATAATTATCTCTACCATTTACGGATATTATGGTAATTGTAAGTATGTAATAATAAGTGGTTTTGGCTTCATTTTATTAAATTAAATCAAAGTGGCAAAAATTGAACTAATCCATTTCCTAATCCTTGTCTTGATTTAATTGGATTAAATCAAAGTGGTAGACAATGGAGATTAGTCACACCTAATTAAATATATTTGGACAAATTAGATTAAGGCCACATAAAAGTTGATTACAACTTTTATTAATTAAAAATTGCCTAAGTTTTGCTATAAATAGCAAGCTTTAGGAAGGTTTTAATAAAGAAAAATAAAAGCTTGAGAAAGCTAAGTACAAGCAATTCTTGGAGAAGTTAGCCTAAGTTTGAGAAGTGTTTAAAGAAGCTTGTGAGGTCTCTATAACATTTCATCTAAGACAAATCAAGATTGGATCTTGAAGTGAAGGTTGCTAGCATTGGAATCAAGATTGGATCTTGGAGTGAAGCTTGCAAACTTTGGAAATTCTCCAACCATTTCAACAAGGAGAAGAAGATTGGATCTCTACATCAAGCTTGTTAGGTAAGTTTGAACTTCTCTTAAGCTATGTTATTTTATGTATTGGATGCATGACTACATAGCTTAATGTTGAAATAAGGCTAATAAATTGTGTTAGGATGCTTTAAAAGTATAAACACAATATGTTTATTGATTAGGTCAAAGAGTTCATTTAGGACATGAAAAAATTAATAAGAGTTCGGAACTATAGATTAAAGTTTAGAGCTATGGCTACCATTCTAGAATTACTTGAATACTTTTGGGTGACCTAGAATAATTGACGAGTCACGTCATTGTGGGATTCTAATTTGGTTTGTGTTTTGGATTCAAAATTTACGCATGTGCGTATTTAAAATAAATTTATGTTTTTTTTTAAAATATTTGATATTTTGAAAATTATGATTTTTGTTCTATAATATATGTTGATGTTGGTTTTGATGATAAAATTAATTTTGAGTGTTCAGGGAAGGTTGAAAGGATTTAGGGTAGAAAATCGTATTGCCTTCTACTCTCTGTTTCCAGAGAGCTGAAGGTCTGAAGCTTTCTTTTTGAAAACAAATATTAAAAAAAATAAAAAATTAATTGAGCTAGGCACTACAGTGTCGTGCGCACTGTAGCGCGTACAGTGTATGCGCGCACTGAAGCGCGCACAGTACTTGCTACGCGTGCTGAATTTTATTTCCTGCCATTCTGGAGTTTCCGGACTCCGATTCAGCCCTGGTTTTTTCCTATATACTCATAATGGAATATATTATTTCATTAAATATTTTAAAATTACACCCATAACTGATATCCATGGGTTAGACCAACTTTCATTGTGCAGGGCTCCGATCTTACCCTAGGGGTTCCACATCCGCCCCAATATTACAGTGCTGGGGTTGCTGGGTTGTAGACTGTCACATTGGCAGAACGTGTACGGTGGGAAAAGGTTAGAATAATGGCCTTCAGTTGACAGATGGTGGTTGAGTCAGAAATAAGAGCTACTGTTTGTAGAGTGGTTGGGGAAGAGAAGCATGGGCAACAATGTCAAAATGACGTGGGCTGACGTCATGGGATTGGTAGAACAGTAGATTCGTATGTCTGTATAAAGTAATCGAAGGCTCAATTCAAGGGTTGGTTTTTTATTAGCAATCTTGATATTTCTTCACTTGTAAAAAGAGACACGAAAATTTAGTGATAGAGAGAGAAAACTGATCGGTTTTGACCCGATTAAGTATTAAAATTCTCCATCTTTACTCACGTGGACGTAGGTTTGAACCACTCTCCATCGAACCAGGTTAATCTATTATTTACGCATGTGATTTTTCATTTTCTTGCTAAGTTTGTTTTGATTCCCAATAAACCAACCAAATTCACTGATTGTGGGAGGTTTGTTCGAGGGGTTGAATTCCCATATCACCCTTGGAAGAAAAAATAATTATCCACAGTTGGTGCCGTCAGTGGGGAATCCAAATAAAATACAGCGAACATGTCTTGGAAATGGCGGAGAGGGAAACCATAGGGCTTTAATTCAACATCGGAATGGATGGAGATGATGGAATAAACCCTACGATAAGAAAGGGATAATGCTCGAAATGATAGGGAAGCAACTCAGGCCTTCATAAAGACTATGCTGGAAAAAATGGAGAGATTGGAAACGAAAGCAGAAGAACAGGGCGATGGGGGTCCTAGTAAAATGAAAGAATAGATACCAAAAGGGAAGAGAGTTGTTGGTGGGAATGAAGATTGAGAAGTTCGGAAGAGAAATGCGTAGAGAGTGAGGTCAGTAGTTGTGGCTAGCGCCATACTTGGGGTGGAGCCATAGGAAGAAGAAGAGGAGAGACGAACCCGAAATCATCCAATAACATCCAATGTTTCAAACAAAGTGACCTGGAATGGTATTCAGGGATGGGGCGTGAGGCTCTCAGTCATGGAAGATACTACCCTTAGAGTGGGAGGCGCTAAGAGGCCTTCAGGCGAGAGTAGGATAACTCCGAGAGCCAAATGAGGGAATTGTTTAGGAGGGAGATGAAGAAATGGGAAGAAAGCAATAAAGGAGAAACTCGGGCTGACCAAGATGTAGAGACCGCATCCCTTTTTACAAAGGATGTGTTGGCGGCGGAGTTCCCATGAAAGTTCACCATGCCCACGATGGATGTCTACAAGGGCAATATAGATCCCAATTCCCATGTTGAATTTTTTTTTTACTGATGGAGATACAGGGAATGGTAGGAGAGGAGATCTACAAGGTGTTCCCACTAACTTTGGGCTGGTCAGCCAGCCTATGGTTCAGAAACCTAATTCCGAGAAGTGTTTGCAGTTTCTCACAGTTGATGAAGTAATTTGTGCGCCATTTTAAAAGAGCGTGCATACCAAAGAAGACAATTGGATCATTGAGAATGATAAAGCAGAGAGATGACGAGCTCGTAAGAGCTTCATCGACAGATACCACAGCTTGGTGCTACAGGTCAGTACGTATAAGTCCCTGAAGGTACTTGAGTGTTTTAAATGAGCTTTAAGGGTCGTGAAGTTATAGTCCTACCTAAGGATCCAAGAGGTATTGGACTATACTGCAGCCCTAGAACAAACAAGGAAATTTAGGTTACTGGAAGAAAATGAGAAGATAGTCCGAGAAGGGGGCGCTCGAGTACCAAAAGTGCCAAGGCAAGAGAATCGGTGTGATATCGACGAGAGTTAGAGAGGACCGGCCCCAAGGCAAAGGGAATTTAAGCCAATAACTCATGGTAACCCAACCCTTGAGAGGAGGCATCTGGTCAAGGTTGCTCATGTTAATGGAGGAACGACGTACATCGCCTTAAACAGACCATTGGCACAAAGAGCTCAGGAGATTCAGGATAAAAGCCTGCTGACTAGCCCAACCCGAGGAGATTTCTAGTTGAGAAAATGGATCACAAGGCATCACAATGTGAAATGGCATACTACATAGATATGCAGGGACTTGCAGGAATAGGTGGAGGTCCTAGTGTGGAATGGCTACTTGAAGGGGTGTATTGAATATGAGGCTATAAGGGTTCGGTAGCGAATAAAGTAAAGGCCAATGTTCACTTTAGCTTAGGGAAGGACGTTGACCAGGGATTAGAGCTAGCCAAGAAAGAATTATTGTCGAATTAGCGACACCAAAGTAATAGTTACGGAGAAGATCCCCATGATACAGAAAATGAGGATGGTGACAATAATGTTCACTGAAGAATACGCTCGGGGCATTGGTTATCCACATGATAATGCATTGCTAATCAAGGCCAATATCAGTATAACAGAGGTGGACATGATCTTAGTGGACCCTGGGAGAGCAGTATATATTATAAGCATTGGATAGCTTGGGTGTGGAGTTCACACTTTACTTTATGACGCAACTATGCTGTATGGTTTAGGGGGCAACTGTTGTTCCACTAGGCCGGGTGCAGCTTACGATGACCATTGGGACAACCTTTCATACCCAGATTATTATGATGGATTTTACCGTAGTCGACTGCTTGAGCAGTTATCATGTGAGTTTATGAAGGCCCTTCATTATGAAGTCGAGGGCAGCAATCTCAAGTTATTACTTGAAACTAAAATTATAGACCAGATAAAGATTCGAGGTAGTCTGAGGAAGCCAAAATAAGGCGAGGAATTGTTTTGCAGCTGTTTCGAAAGAAACTCTGTGTATTGAAGAAACAATAGGGAAAATGAAAGAAAGAGAGAAGGAAACGATAGAGGTAGAGTCAGTTGATCCCCAAACCCGATGACTCTGCTCAGCTAGGGGTAGGAGAAAAATTGGAGTCGGTGGAACTTTATGGCCAGGGGAAGACGATTAAAGTCGAGATCGGGCTAAAGTCATGTTTGAAGGAATAACTGTTAGGTTTCTGAAGGAGTACGCGGATGTCATTGCATGGGATTATGAAGACATGCCCGAGATTGACCCTCGATTCATTAGTCACCGCCTGAAAGTTGATCGTGTTCATAAACCGGTGAAGCAAAAAGAAGGATTTTCAATCATAAGGGGTACAAGGCTATCCATGCGGAGGTTGAAATTTTGATGAAGGTTGGGTTTATTAGGGAAGCTAAATACCCAGAGTGGGTATTGAATGTGGTCTTGGTACAGAAGGCTAGCGGGAAATGGAGAATGTGTGTAGATTTCTCTGATCTGAACAAAGCCTGTCTGAAAGATAGCTTTTCACTACCGAAAGTTGATCAGTTGGTGGATTCGATAGCCTGTCATTGGCTTCTTAGTTTTATAGATGCCTTATCGGGATACAATCAGATCGGAATGCATCCTGAGGATTAGGAGAAAATAGTTGTCATCACCGACCAAGGTCTGTATTGTTACAAAGTAATGCCCTTTAGACTGAAGAATGTCGGGGCTAGATATCTGAGGTTGGTGACCAAGGTCTTCAACCCACTCATTGATAAGACAATGCAGGTCATTTTCGATTACATGATCACGGTGACTGTAAAGCCCAAAGACTATCTAGGTGACCTCAATGGGAATATTTAAGCTCTTAAGGAAGTACAACATGAGGCTGGACTCGGAAAAATGTGCCTTCGAGGTGTCTTCAAAAAATTCTTATTGGTGGCCGAGATATTTTAGATGATTTGACGAGCCCTAGCATAGGTTATGAGATGGCTCTCCCAGCTCGGCTATGCTCCAGATCACATACAGCCCATCAAACAGCCTCCATCAATTTAGATTCAGCTGGAATGGGGCCAGATTCATTATTTCCAACATCTTCACAAAGTACTTCTGCATGGGCAGGCGTAATCCCATGTCCAAAAAGTTTGTGCAGAGCACCACTTGATCATCGGAGGGACGACTTGCTTGATCCCATTCCCTTGGGACGGTCAGTGTGATGGCCTCATGGATGTTGAACCTTACCCTCAACTACTCTAGGTCAGCCTCGATTATTGATGAACTCGATCCATGTCAAGATTTACAAAGTCGAGCACGAGTTGATTGGGCTTAGGTCGGGGCATCCGTCTTCAGAAGAATTGATTTTATTCTTCAGAATTGGTCAGTATGGTGTCGTAATCGTCATGGCTATTCGATCTCGAGCTGTGTATGTTAAGCGTCTGTTCTCGGTGAGTTGATCTCATTATTGGAGGTATAACGTTGAAAGAAGTTGGAGAAGAGGATCTTGAGTCTGACATTTCTGCCAAGATAAGACATGAGGAGGGATGTTAGTTCAAAATACTTAGTTCGAAAAGCTAATTCTATGGTTAGTAGAGCTAAGTACTTGATAGCTAGGGTTTAATGTGTCATCAGCCCTACCCAAGGGACTTAGCCCTAAAAGGCTCTAAGCACAACATGAAAATGCAAAGCTTGTACAAGGCAAACACACCCACATATAACCCCAGAAACTCATGCTTCCTATCCCTAACAAGAAACCCAGAAAGAACACACCCAAATATACACACAAAAACATAAATACATTGACATAGAAGAAAATCCACTTCTCATACTACCATTAACGCACAAGAAAATCCAAAACAAGAGGCAAATAACACATGTATACACACAAATAGGTCATATTCATTGTCACAAACAATAAACGTAAGAAGAGAATGAGGAAGTCAGTGGGGAACTTACTTTTAGAGCTTGAAGATGGTAGAAATGGCTGGTGAAGCTGATAAAGACTCAAAGTTATTGAAGACGGTTAGAAGCTCTGAGAGTTCCTTAGAGAAGATGAAGGGGTAAAAGGAGAACTTGGAGAAGAACAACCTTTAAATAGGCTACTTGGGCTGGTTGTGGCTGTGAGATTGAGGCAAGTGGACGAGATCAGCGCCACGTATGATGGAGATATCGGCTATTGAATTCAATAGAAAGACATAGATTGAAGCCACGGTTTCGGTTGGGCACAACTATCTTCGATTTTGGAGCGCTAACCATGGATACGTACATCTGGCATCACGGGGAGACGAAACAAAAGAAGCCTGACAGATGTGACGGGCATTTGAAGAAGAACATTTAGGCTTCGCATCTCCCTAAAAGCGATTGAGAAACCCTAGAAACTCTTCGGTTGGCCGTGAAAATAGGGCAATCATTACGAAAAGGGAATCTTTGGTGGTGTGCCTTCTTGACTCGAGAAACGTGGCAGTAAGAATAGTTGCTAACTACGACCAGATGATATAAACACAGTCTACGCCTTTATTATAGTTCCCGATATCAACTCACTCACTCGTTGTTACCGAAACTAAGGGATATATGTTTATGGGGATTTTTCACCCTTGGAAATTAGAATCCCAATGGAGGGTAAGTTGGGGATTGTGCTTGACCAAGAGAATGAAGAGGGCCTAGAGATACAATAGTCAGATAAGAGACCCAAGCCCATTGTACCACAATTTTACCAAGAGCAATGCCGGTTGATGAAATGGAGTTGGTGTTGGACAGTTATGACCCATAACATCACTATTTGTACAGATCATGGTGTTGTTGTACAAATTAACTATGTGACAAAGGAAATTGCCCTTTTATCATTTGTAATTAGATTACCAAGATGTATAAATGATAGAAGGTCCATATGATTAGTTCCGGATTGAGATGATATGAGACAGTATCAATCCACGAAGGTTTAATCATTAAATATCCCTAGTCATAGTATTATCGAGATTGGACATCGATAATGCAGAATAGACTAGTATTGCACTTGTGCGCGTTGTGGGAGTATAACATCATAGTTCTCATATATTTGGGTATAGGATACTCATGCAAGTGTAATAGGAGGTTGTGTTTACCGATGGTACGGGAACAGCTTCGCTCTGGATAAAGCCCTCAGAATTACATTGGTAGTATGACTATGTGTCAATGGAAGTCCGAATCAGGGTAGATGTATTTGGTCTTAACCTGAGACTTGCACCGCCAATACTTGCGACAATCAATATACTTTGGTTTTGGTCGTCTAGGGCTTTAACAGGTTCTGTGTACGCCTCTTCTAGGTATATTGAGAATCGTAGTGTATTGGGTGTGATGTAGAGATGGAAGTATCACTCCAGTCACAGTGGAGATGATGTTCACGTAGGATATGAAACTGGTGCTCTTATATGCTGCAGCTATCGGGATATTATGACTAGGTCATGTTTATCCAATTATAGAGACTAGTTACCAGAGATCCGATATGTGCTTCGTACAAGGCAGACATGATTCCAGCCCCAGGCCTTGCACGTGACCTCCGATGCTGGATCGAAATACGCAATACTACGTATACTACTCCTGATATAGATGACATATTCCAGTAAGAATATTTCTGGAGAATTGGGTAGGCACGATGCTTTGCTAGAAGCCAACCATGTCTTGTAAATCGGTAAAAACGTAGTACTAGGTACGTACGTGTTCGGATAGTCCGACGATCAGATTTACTACCAACATATCCGGGGATCTCATGGGTCGCTTCCCGAAGATTCACCGACGATGTATGACTCACACTTTATTAATCTGGGATTAATTATAAGAGAGAGAAAATTAATCTGGGATTAATTACGGAGATATTTTATCTAGGATAAAATATTACTAAAAGAGAGAGAACGATTAATTTGGAATTAATCGATAAAATAATATATTCAATATATTATACGAAATTGGATTTCGACGCGGA
>SKCR01050693.1:0-89868 GCA_019454045.1 Zanthoxylum bungeanum
ACCATTATAGATATATGAGATATACTTCACACTTTGATGACAGTCATGTCATCGATCTATTTAAATCAGACATCCGCTTGTTCGTTGGGTGTGGACTGATGCTCATGATATCCTATGAGTATCAAATAGAATCCGTCAGTCATGTGTACAGGGCATAGGTATCATGTACGTATTTGCGATCTAGTAAATCCATGGTCATGGTATACTTCGGAAGCGAGTTCCGGGTGTTATTTAGATATCGTAAATTTAAAAGTCGATTATATTATACCTTAGAGATTTGATGTTCTTATCTATATCCCCGGTATAATATTGATAACATGTGACGGAAGGATTATACATATGCAATGACCTCGACTTGCATAGTTTAGCGAGATTATCCGTGATCGTCATAATTCATGAGTGGGTGAATTATGGACATGAAATTGGATTCTGTGACGGATAAACCTAAACTTAGAGAGTCCCACAATATGAAGTGTACTCGTTGAGCACTTGGGCAACGCGTTATTCATAATACAAATTATTCATAATACTTCATCGGATTAAATGAGTTAATTCGAATCGTTTAATCGGTTAAACGAAAATAGATGCATTAGGGGATTTTGATCAATTTATAATTAATATGTATTTATATTTGATACAAAATTTGACTTGATGCATATTAATTAATTGTCAAATGATATTTTGACACATGTCATTAATATATGTATTTTGTTATTTAATGTAAATAAAAATACATATATAGATATTTATATTAATTAATTATTTAGTTATTTAATTATTAAATAATTAGAAATCAAATATTTTATCCATAAGTCATAATTAGTATGATAAGTGGTGAGATACTATTTGTAACAAATGGCATGAATTTTTTAAGCTTGAAGTGTTCAAATTGAACAAGTAATTTAAGACTTATTAAATAAAATCTGAAAAAGATCAAAATACCCCTCCTTCAATTCCGTCCCTAGCCATATATAAAAGGGAAAATTGTTTTCTCTTTCATTATTTTAGTCATGGCCAAGCCTCCACCATTTTAGAGAGCTTCCAAAATGATTCTTGAGAGAAAACTTGAGAGAAAGTGAACAAATCAAGAAGAAAGCTTAAGGAAATTTGGAGATTTTAAGGTAATCTTTAATATTCTTAAGCTTAAAATTTTTTTTCTTGTTCTTGAGCATCTAGAATAGTTATAGGGTTTCTTTCTTTTTTGGATTTTGGGGCTTTTTGATTTGAAGGATGAATTTGGAGGCTAAATGCATGTGTAAAGTTAGATTGAATGATATTAGTGTAATATTAGTTCAATTTTGTCATTTGATGACTTGTTGTCATTCTAGAGTGTTATGAACACTCTTGTAACTCCTATAATTGTTCTTGAGTTCTTTATTTGTGGTGACTTTGGTTGGTGTTAGTATTAATATGATTAATGTTGAGAAATTTGGATTTAAAACATGAAAAATGATATTTTTGGTTACCAAATAAGATCGGGAAATTATGTGATTTTGGTGATGAAAAGTATGTTGTATAAATGTATTGGATGTGTTTTGGGCATTGGAACAATTGCCGAAAATTATTTCGAAGTTGAAATATGCAAAAACGGCAAAAAATGGCGTTACCGGGTGAGTTTCGGGCTTATAGGGTGTCCGCTATTCAAACAGTGAATTGGTCACTGTTGGGCAGCCCATGAACTGCCCAAAGACTATTGGGGCTGACCTGGGCAGCCCTCATGTGTATTGGTTGGTCTGTTCGGACAAAAACGTGTTTTATGCCATTTTACGGAAAAATATTTTCGTAATGTTTCGCGATGTTTCTAACCTATTTATGTCGTTATTTGATATCGAATAAATTTGTTTAGGTGAAATATGAATGAATTATTCATATTGGATATTGAATAATTTATTTGGTAACTTTAAAAGTTTTTACAGTTACGATTTCACCCGAACCGTGAGTTTCCTCTGCTCCCGCGCTAAAACCCCAACAATTACAAATATTTTTAGCGGAGTTTATTATCCGACAACATTTTTATTTATTCTTGAAAGTTTGAATATTGTTGGTACTCTCGATGAGCATGTTGAAAGTCGTGATCCTAATGATATTGTTTTGTTTGAAGCTATTAATGTTATAAAACGATAATGGTTGCATTATTTTAAAGTCATTCATTTACTTTATCTTATTGCTGTTGTTTTTTATCCTAGATTTAAATTAGAAGATTTGAATAGTGTTTTACCCGCTTACTATAAATATTTAGGAATATTAGATGAAATTGATATTACAAGAATAATAGCTAAAATAAAAAATGATTTAATAGAGTTATTTAATGATTATATTAGAATATATAACTTGCAATCAGTAGGACAATCTAGTAGTAGCGACATGGCCGTAATGCAATCAAGACTAAGCGCATGTGATCGTTGGTTATTACAACGAAATAAAAAACATAGGGATAACACGACTAATAACCCGGAATTAGATAATTATTTAACTACAAATTTTGAGTTTTCAACTGAAAGTTTAGTTAGTAAAAATTTTCAAATCCTTGAATGGTGGAACCGACATCAAAATGTATATTATGTATTATCAATTATTGCTAAAGAGATATTAGCAGCACTTGTTTTCACCATTGCGGTTGAGTAAGCCTTTAGCATGGGAGACAATATATTGGAAGTCATACGGTCTTCATTACATCTAAGCACTCTAGAAGCAACAACATGTGTAGATGATTGGACCCGAGCTGATCTGAGGCAACAAGAAGATGCCCATGACAAATTTGAAGACTTGTTCGATAATGCATCTGCAAGTGCAAGCGGAACTGGAGCTGAATGATCAATAGACACTTATGATGATTGATAATTAAATAATTGTAAAATTATAATGGGGAAATATTTTTAAAATGTAATGGAACAATGTGAGTTTTGATTCCTCTCACTATTGGAGGATATGTAGGCAACTTGAGTTTTTAAAAATTTAAGTTCAAGCTCTTTAATTTAATAATTTTTTTTTAATTTTTGTAGATAATAATTTTATTTGTAATTTAATGTAATTATGTAATGTAAGTTTATTATATAATTCAAATTCATAATTTTAAATTATATTAATTTATCAATCTCAATTTTTTATTTTCAATAAACTAAAAAAAAAAAAAACGAATGGAACCGGAACCGGAATCGAACCGTTCGGTTCCGGTTCCACACTCGTGGAACCGGGAACCGTCCGGTTCGGAACCGAATCGGACCGCCGGCCAGGTCTACCCAAACCTACTCTAAAAACTCCTTACTAAGAAAAATACTCCTTTTAAGTTCAACGTTCACATTTTTATTAAGTAGTTGTGAGACGTCACACTTTATCCTTGAGATATTGAATGAAAATGTACAACTACCCTTTAAATTTTTTGTGGGAGTAAATTTTGATTTTCACAAAAAAATATATTATATACTCTTCATTTTAGGGGGATAAAATAAGGAGATTTTATCAAAACTTTTCATTAATTTATATGACATATTCTAATGGATCGAACGGAAACAACTACCCCGCTCACCTATATGTGGCTCCGTCATTGATCACACCAGAGAGTGCGGCACTTTCCTTCAAGCAGGAAGGATGCAAAGTAATCCAAGGGAAAGCTAGACCTCGAGTGAGGAAAGAAGGGAGCCACTCTAGTGACCTTTGAAAAGGGTCCGTACTAACCTTACCAGTTATTACTGCCTAGTGCCCAAACTGATTAGAGAGTTGTTGAATAAGCAAATCGGCTGTTTACAGTTACAGCAAACAGGAAAGAAGAGCAGTCGTGTGGAAGGTCTTTCTTCGGCCTTTGCTTCCTCTTCTTAGCCTATGAGATTCTCAAAACAAACATTTAGCTAATTCACCCGAACTTCTTTCAAAATGTCATAAGATTATCAAATTGGCTCTCAAAGAGAATCTTGATTAGCAGGAAAATTTGTTCCTATCAAGTAGGGGTAGCCACCGGTCCGGTTCGATTCCAAATTAGAATCGAACCGGAACCGACGATTCCTGTTCCATTCCGGTTTTCTTTTTTAATTTTAATAATGATTTTTTTTAAAAAAAAATTAAACGATTCCAACGTTTCCGGTTTGAACTACTTGAATCGTTCAGTTCCAGCGGTTCGATTTCGGTTCGGTTAGGGAAAACCCTAACCAAACAAAATAGGTTCCGGTTCCGAACCGAAACCGTGACCGTGACCGGGTCTGGTATCAAAATCATAGCATTTTACTTTCTATTGGGAATCAAAATGTAAGTCTAGTATTTTACATCAACCAAAATATAATATGAACTCTTGATGCTCAACAAGCAATTGATTCCACATCATAATGATGATACCCAAGCCTTGTTAAGAAGTTTTTCTGCAGTACAAGATCAAGCAACAGGATCATGGTGAAAATCAGTTCAGAGATTTAAACCTGCTGCACCATTTAATTAGAAGATCTTCAACATTTGCATCCATCCGAGTTCCTATTCCTCCCCATACTAACAAGTGAGCCAAGTCCCCCATTGTTGAACCAGTTACTTCATGCACCACCTTGAACCCGATTCTTCTGTAAAACCTAACAAGCTGAGAGAAGACAAATCAGCTCCAGAATTATACAGATGTATGCCATCTTGGTAAATTTGTTATGTCTAGAAGAGAAACAAACTAAGTTATTTTATGTAAATATCAAATGGCGGGGAGCCTTCATGCACTGGCCATGTTTCTTCTTTTTTTTTTTTTTTTTTTAAAATTTTATGTAAATATCAAATGGGTAGTTGTGTCTTGTGGTAACTATAGGATCCAAGATAGTAAGTACTATTGTGCTTAAAATCTAGTAAAGATTGTTATACTAACGCAAATGAGTTAGTGTTGTGATTCTCTGATCACTGAAAAGTGTTTTGAGGAAAAACCGAATCTATTACTATAATAATAAAAACTTCATAAGTGTTTAAACTCTACAAAAATCTCACTTATAACACTCTCAAAGCTCTCTTAACATGAAGCTTTAATGTTTTGAGATACACTTACTCTCAAATGAGAGCTCATATTTATAGCCAATCTTTAACTCACAATTTCAATTGTTTGTTTGTTTGCTCAAGATTTCAACAAACTTGATTTTCCACCTAAAGTTGCATGGCAGTTTACGGTTTTGTTGATGATGCTTGCTGGATTCATTACAGTTAGTTGAGATGTATGATCCTAATGTCATGTAGACAAATCAATAATACGATTAATGACACAATTAATAAATGGGTCGTAAACCAGTAATCGTGTAATTATTAGTATAATAAACGGGTGTAATAAATACATCATCTATGAGCCAACTTAGATTGTAACAGTCCACTAAATAGATATTGTCCATACTTACATTCTACAACTCTACAAGAAAGACAAAATCAAGAACAGTAATAGAGAAAGCAAGAACCTTGGCATGGTAAAGATCAGAATCATTGATGGCAAGCAACTCAGCAGTTGTACATCCACAATCATACCCATATCTAACAGCAACAGCTCCAATGAACAAGCCAATCCCAAAAATTGACCTCTCCATTCCCAAAGTCTCTCTCTTCAGTCTAATGGAGTCCAAGTGAAGAACTCTGCCTTTAAACCAAACCCTTATAAGCCCTTCAGCCCTACCAAGCTCATTTTGTGTCTCCAAGTTTTTGGCTGTGATTCTGAAAAATGGTCCAAGAGTTTGAAGCTGAAGGTCAAGATTTTGTGCTTTTGATGAGGCCAATATATCGGACATGGTTGGCATTGAAGCAGGTTCTTTGACATCATTGTTAAGCTCATATGGGGTTTTGGTTTTTTGCAGAGAATTCAAATGGGTTTTTGGTTTAATCTGTAAAATTTGGGAAATTGGGATGACTAAAGATGGAGAGATTAGGGTTTTGGTAGGAATTTTTGGATTTGAATAAGAGCATTTCGATTTTGGAACACTGTACAGTACTTCCATTTATGCTTTAATTGCCAAGGTGTCTGTTAAATTAACTGTCTTATCCTGAACCAGAGAGATTCGCATATTTTATAATAGTGACACGTGGCAAACGTATGATCTCCTGTCTAAAGGACACGTGCGTGATGCACGGCCAAAGTAGTTTTTTTGTCCCTTTAAAAATCTTAATCTTAATTAGGAGATGTTTAACTTAAGATTTAGGTGGATGAAAATACAATACATAACAGGGGAAAAAAATATAAAACCAAAATAAGTCACTAAGAACACATTTTAAAGAATTATGCGACCAAATCAAATAAATTTTTATAAATAAATATTCATCCTCTTGTGTATCTTTAGGTACTATCTTATTCAATATTTGTTTAATTCCTTTTTAAACCGCAAATGCAATATAAGCATTAGGTTCAGCAATAATGAGTTGATATCCCCAACATACCAAAACTAGCAGTCATTCTACAGTAGTATGAGATGTAAGAATTGGTACATATAATCGAATTCATCTGATCATAAAGGAACAATGTTCAAATCTCCCGGTCCGTTAGAATGCCTCAGCTGTATATGCACTTCCAATTCACACAAATCATAATAATAAATAACTCGTCTCGCCGTGACATAATCTATTATTTATGTGCACTGATGAAATAAATACAATCAAACGGAGTCGCAATCGTTCTCTATTGTATAAAACTATACATAAATATATTTTTACAGGACTAAGAATTAGTATATATACTACCATTAGAGCTAGAAGTTCCGATTGCTCTTAGCAAAGAACATGTCAATGGGAATTTGCGTGCCTTCTTTCTGAAACAACTTCTGTTTCTTACGTTTACTGCTGCTTGCGGTATGATCCTTTTGGTTCTGAACACGCCTGTGAACATTCAAAGTTATTATTAATTCAACTGTACATTTCGTAGAAATTAGAGATGCAATTAGTTAAGTGATGTGGCTATCCGTAACAATTTCCTAATGTTGTACTGAGTTGACTTAAGCTGATTCGAATTACTCATTTTCAAGATAACAGATGCTATTCATTTAAATAGTAGTGAATGCACATCTCTTTGTTTCGGGCATGAGGTGAATGTCCAAGGCAGAAGTAGTGAATGAAATAAAGATATATAATATATACCTTTGCCTCGGCGTAAGAATTCGGAAGTCACTGCTGCCCGATTCCTCCTTCTGAAGCCTCTCAGCAAGATGAAAATCAGAGTGTTCTTGCCTTTCCTCGATAAAAGATGGTGGCAATTCAGTTCCGCATAGTGAACACTTGTAGTCATCCACCCAGGTAAATTGATCTTTCTGACTGGATGAAGTACCGACCTCATTGTCTGGGGTAACAGCCTTATCCATCACCTCAGCTCTGTCACAGTAGCTGCCTTCTTGTTGCTGCAGGACTAAAGAATCCACTTCCAACAATTGTGATTTATGAATTTTCTCCACTTCGCCTATGTTGTTGTTGAAACTATGATTGTCATAATCTAGATCTGGTAAGCAGTTGTCATCAAATGGCTCTCTAAATTCACAATGATTTGTTTCGCTCACACAGGGTAAAACACCAGTTTCTTTATCGTCCATGAAATGGTGATCATTGATATCTGAACTCAAGGAGTTTTGATCATCTGCATTTTTCTTAAAAGCATCCCTTGAGGTGATGAAGTTGGTGAGAGTTTTTTGTGTAGGGTCAGATGGGGTGCCAACCTTGTCTTCATTGAACTGAGTAACTCGTAGGCCTGAGTAAAAGACATAAATATTCTGAAATTCAAACCTCTACAAGCTGCAAGATTATTTTATTTACTCAGCAATTTGTATCTATCGACGAGTGTGTGAGGATCACATCAAATAAATACATGTCCACTGTGTTAGACATAGGATAAAACCACAAAATGATATCATACCAATGAGTCTTAAAGAAACAGGAAGTTCAGCCTTAAGCAGCACTGACGCATGTTTTAAGATGTCCTCAGTTGAGGAAATATACTTTTGCAAAGTTACTGCTCTGGTTCGAACCTGAAAATTGCAGATGTCATTAAGTTTGGGAGCATGAATAAATAACTGACGGTGACAACAAGAGGCAGGAAAAATTAAGAATAAGAAATAACAATGGCAACCAAGTCAACAATTGTTGAACAGAAACATGGTATATAAAGATCCTCGTCAAGAACTATAGAAGTGCCCATGAGCATAGACTTAACCAGAATCATTATCTATAATTTGCATATTTTTTTTAGTAAGCAGAAATAAAGATCAAGAAATACCTCAAAAGATGATGTTTTCAGTTTAAGAGTTAAAGTTCGCCCATGAAGGCCCTCCTTTTGCATGTCAGCAGACAGCGTCTCTGAAATTTCAGCTGCAAATATGATATTCCTAAGGCTCACTTACATGGAAACATTCAGTAATCCAGACAGCTAATGATTTGCACATCATATAAATACACAGTTATCATTTAAATCAACAAAAAGTCATGGAACATTAATGAGACTGAAAAGAACACTGACTGACAGTTCCAATAAGTGATAGTGCCAGAAACGAAAGCAACAGCCCCACGTCAAAGCATTAATTCATGATTTGTTCATTGCATTAAAAAAAAAAAAGTAGAAGTATCTGGAGTCACTTACCCAATTTTCGATAAAGCAATGCTCTGTCTTCTGTTGCAGAGAAGGTTCTCTCGCTACTGATACTTTTCCGGAACCTGGCTTGAGGGGTATCTGTACCCCCAAGCCCAAGTCCCACAGAAAGAAAAAAATCTACAATAAGTAACATGTTCAGAAGCCAATGAGAATTATTCCACTAACGCTCCCAATGGCAGAGAACTTATGTGTGAGTTCATGATGTTATTTAAAGCATTACAAGTAACAAACACTGTGCGAATCATGTTGTTAATCCTGAACACTTCAACTTTTAGTGTGAACTTCAGAAAGACCTGCTAACATCACATATCATTTTATTCATGACTTAGTTTCGTGTTCTATGTGGATTTTGACAGAACATCCAATGCTAGCACTCTCAATCACTACCATATTTTTTTTTGATTCTTTTTCTTTGACCTCCCGCCCACTCACTACTGGAAAGAAATAATTCACAGGCTAGCACGCAGCTTCCTATTTCCCTGCCTACAGCTTACTACACTCCTAGATATTCACCCCAAATTTCTAAAAAATGAAAAACCATTAACATCTCTTTAGCAAGCATATGAAAATGTACTATCAATAATGCAACTTCAGCACATGCCCCCACACACTGAACAAAAAAAAAGTGCTGAAGAAGAAAGAAAGAAAGCAAGTTCTGATGACAATCCCAAAGAAAAGTGGAACAAGCTGAGTCAGCTGACCAGTTTGCTAACCTGCCGTCGAATTAGAAAACAACGCACAGAGTAAACTGCCCTTTTGCAGCATCTCCTCGCAAGTATTAATTCCAAAAACATCTTTTAAAATATGTTCGGTGACCTTTCCAATGCCCCCAATCTGTATACAGTTTGCCAGAATGCATATTAGACAGAATGCCAATCATTCTGATCACATACCATATCGAATATGATACTTTGGGAACAAAGAATAATTTCAACCAAGATGGTGCAAAGTTGTCCATAAGAAATAAGTAAATAGCTTAAATACCTTTCGTATAGGAAGGGAGGATATAAATGTAATCACAGCCATCCGGTCATTTGGTAAAACAAACTGTCCATTTGGCTTGTTTATGTCCGAGCAAACCTGAGGAAGCAAAATTTACCTTTAACCAACAGTAGGAATTTCATCCCTTTCTCCACCAAAATTGAACACAGATACTTAGAAGAAGAGATCACTCAATCGTTCCTTTCAGCATTTCCCTTTATATTATAAGAAAATTAACTTCTTATGGAAAATTCTGAATTTATGAGGAAGGATTAAACTGGATATATTTCATTCAGTTTCATCAGAGCAAAGTTTACTGTGCTGTAAGAGGCAGAAGGGTATCCTTACAACTTACAAGATAGAAATTCACAATAATATATAGAGAATGGACTGACAGACCTTAGCAAGTAAGCGGTTTGGCGCCACTCCAGCACTACATGTCAAACCAGTCTCTTCATAAACGCTGGTTCTGAGCTCTTCAGCAATCTACATAATGTCAGAATAACAAGGACAAGTGGACAACACAAAGGTCCATCAGTGAAACTAGGTAAATAGCACTTTGAGGAAAATAAAAATTTGATATGGTTAAATCAACTAAACAATATGTGTGTGCCAACTTACTTCTGCACCACTAATGCCCCTTTCTCTGCAGACCTCTGTTATATCAAGGTATGCTTCATCCAAACTAGCCGCCATGAAATTAGGATCATATTTGCGGAAAACTAATACAGAAACATGAGCCAATTTAACATATATGAAAGCAATAACTTGATACATCCCAAAAATCTTAATTGAAAGCAAAAAAATCTTACTTTTTCTAGTTAAATCACTGTAATAAGTATACTTCTTAAAATCTGTTGGAACAAAAATTAATTCTGGACATAATTTACGAGCAATGAAACCAGGCATAGCAGCACGAACCCCAAACCTCCGTGCCTACAAAATCGTCAAAATGGTTCCAAAAATTAGTAATAAATTAAACATGAAGACATTAAATCTTCAGAAGGGACTCGTAGGACTGATAAAATATCATTCATGATCACCCTTGAAACTTAAAGAAAGCAATTCAAACCTCATAACTAGCAGTGCAGATCATTGACATACTGCCAACAGCCATTGGCTTTCCCTTTAATGAAGGATCAATCAACGTCTCTACAGCTGCATAGAAAGCATCCATGTCTACATGTAGCCAAATTCTTGACAGGTCACGTGTAGCTTCTAGCTCTAAAACTCTTATATCTGCTATCTGCAGAAAGAATAAACTCTAATCTTAAAATAGGTAAATGTCACCAGATCATCAGCAATAGACTCTAATATCCACTAATCTCAAACACAGGTCTCTCTCATTTTTCACCAGAGACATATAACATTGTCCGTCTGTTCATCTAGCAACCTCCTAGTCCTTGATCTAGAACATAAACATAATAAAATATTACCAAGAATAAAATTTGGAAACTGTACAAGTGAAAACCGCTTCCTGCAAAAGCACTCAACTGGGCTTCTTACAACAAGTGCTATTCTGAAAGTGCTTTCAGCAATCCCAACACACTTAAATAAGAAATATGAGGTGTTTCGAGCTTCTAATCCACAACTACTATAAAACTGAATCACTAGCTATCAACTATAATTCAATTGGTGGTCGTTAAACATTAGCTGCCAAATCAAATGCAGTGCTTTCAAATTCAAGCAGGAGCAAAACAACAACAAACAAACAAACTTAATTGATGAAAATATTATGTAATCAATTAAACGAATAAGCATAAATATATTACCTTCTGATAATGAGATATATCTGCAGCTGTAAGCTTCGCACATCGGCCACGCATATGCTCAATTTTCTGCCTTATAAACGCCTCCTTGCGTTCCTCATTCTCAAAATACTTCGATCCTTTGCTCATCTCATACACTATTCTCTGCACTTTCTCCTTATCAACGCCATCCATACCTTTAAAAACGCCGCGTTTCATTAGCGACTAACTCATTAATTAAAAAAAAATCAAAAATCAAAAATCAAAATCAAACGCATACATTCCAAATTACAAGGGCGATATATATAAAGAATCAATTAGTTTAAAATTGAGATGTTGGATTGTACGATACGACGTCGTTTGAGGGAATGAGAATCGTGAGTACCTGCTTTGGCGTTGGTGTAAACGGTGTGGTAAGACTGCCATGGCCTTGGAATTTCGCTCGATGATGCGCCTTCGCTTTGCTCCATCTCTCGAGTCTTCGGCTGTCTCTCCATTCGAGAAGCTTGCTTGACACGAATAGGAGAAGGGCTCAAATGAGATTGTACACCAGTGAGCGCAGTGTTATAAAATGAAGGGAAATTATCAACTGTCCGCTCAATCTTTGCGAAAATTCGAAACAAATATTTTAACTTTTAAATTTATTTACCGTCTATCTTTAAAAAAAAATTGTTTTCCACTTAAAAAATAATAATTGTGTATTTTATTAAAAAAATATGGAAGGAAAATACCGGTGATAAATTTAAAAATTATGTGTTTTTTAAATTTTTATTAAAGATCGAATAGGGATTGCTAAAAATTTTCCTTAAATAATAATTATTTTGGCTTTTGGCAGAAAATATCGTTGACCTCCCTATAAATCCCGTTATTTTGGAATATATCAAAGATTTTGCAACTTTGCATAAACCTTATCTTAAAATTATGAAGTTGTCCTTTATAGTTTCAAATGAGAAAAATTATATCATATAATAGTACTACTACATCATGTATATAATAATTTAATAATATTTTGACATGTGTATCAAAATAGTAAAAAAAAAACTAAATAAATAAATATTTATTATAAATCATATTTATCATCACTTATTTTATATAAATAAATATATATATATATATATATATATAAATAAATATATATATATATATATATATATATATATATATCTTCTTAATTCTTAACTTGTTTTCTCTTTAATTATAAGATTTTAATTTATTCATCTTTAATTTTTTTTATTTTTTTAAAATTATTTTTGACTGATAAGATGTTTGATCTTTTTTTTCCCTTTGACTCTTATAAAGAAAAAGAAAAAATAAATATTCACGTAAATTTTTTTTGCTTTACTTTAAAAAATAAGGGAGTGGACAAGTTCAAATAAAATTTTTTAACTCTTATCTCCCATTAGACACTATATTTTTGAAAGCACATATTTTTATTTTAAATACACACTAAATATTAATTCATTTTTTTGTATGTGTGAATAGTCACATTGTAATTGTAATTACAAAAAAAATACATTTAGCCCGATAGTCATTTTGTGACTGTTGGTAAAAAATATATAATCACAATATGATTGGGTCATAAATGAGATTGTTCTCAATGTGATCGAGGGTCGGTAATGTATCATAAACATTGATTAAAGTGCGTTGTAAATATCGAGATATATGAAAATTCAACATATCATAAACATTAATTAAAATGAATTATAGATATCGAGATGTATACAAATTCAATATATTATAAATATTGATTAAAATAATGATTAAAATATAATTGTATCTCTTGATTTTTGTGATGATAAAATTATATGTAAAATAAGATTTTGAATCCCTTTTGCTTCAATTAGGTGGTTTCCACATGCGTATAAGCACAATGAAAACTTTTCTTGGAAGATAAATATTAGTGTATACGTATCCAAGAAATTAGTGCAATTATTTCAAAGTAAAAGACAAATACTTTTGAGCTTGCTCTTTTTTTGTTCTGTGCCCTTAATAATGAAAGTCTTTTTCTTCATTAAATTTAAAAATATACTAAATCAATAATGCTATCATTACTTAGCCAGAAAGACTTTTCCCCAAAAAGATATATAGCAGAGAGAATTATAAATTTAAACAATTTGTTTTTTTTTTAAAATTATTGAAAATTTCACCGTCAAACCGCTCTTTACGAGTTTAATCGGAGTAGGTAAAACTCTTTGTTGTCCCATGCTATTACAAAAAACGCACTATCTGGATTCGAACTCAAAACCTCGAGGTGACATCCTGAGCCTACATCATCAAATGTCGTGATTTGGCGGCAGGTTTCCAAATAAATAAGAAAAAAAAATAGAGAATTGATTTACCATTAGATTAAATAAGAAAAAACTTACCCAAACAAAAAAAAAAAATATAACATCGCAGCGGTGACAATATATATACCAATTAAGAGTTTTATTATATATATATATTTGTAATTTTGAATTATGATACAATTTATTATTATTATTATTTTTTAAAGTTAATGAAAATATTGGACCAGTAATTGTACTTTCTTGAATGTTGCTTTGAACATCGATTTTGCCAAATATAATGATATTTTGATCATGGGATTAATGGTCGTGATATTAACATTGCAACACCATAATAACATCTGATTGTGCATATACTTTTATTGAATTTTTCCTCTTGAATAATAACTCATACTACTTTTTAAAAAAAAAATATTTTCATTCAAAATTAATGCTTTAGATTTTATTTTAAAAAAAAAATGTATTAGCCACTAATTAATCAATATCTTTCGTGTATTAAATAAAAGTTTATTGTATTGAAAGGAGCTAGTTATTATTCATCAATCTCATTTTCCCCTCTAACAATGTTAAATTTAGATCTAATATTGAGTTTAATTATTATTATATCTTTTTTTTAGAATCGTTGGAAATCATGCCGACAAACCACTCCTTCAGGATTTAAGCAGAGCATGTAAAACCTCTGATTATCTCAAACTCTTAATTACAAGAAAACATTAACTGGATTCGAACCCAAGACCTCAATGTGAGATTTTGAGTCCTACATCACCAAGACATGCCACATTTGAGTTTAGTTATGCTAAATTTTTAATAATCATTTATCATGTATGTATTAATAATAATAAATAATTATAATTTAATTACATATAAATTCTTATTCGATAATTAATAATCACAATGGGGGGGGACTCAACAGTAACCTAATTCCAACGATGCTAATGCACGTAAAAGTTGGCTCCAATCAATAATTATTGTGTATTTTAAAAAGTTGATTGTATTATTTTTAATGAGCTAATTACTATTACTTTCGTTGAACTATACCCTAATGCCACATCTGTTTAGTATACAAACTTGGGAATTTGGTAAAACTATCCAAAAAAATTGTCATTTGTTAAAATGAGTCATAACGTTTGGGTCTTATTAAAATGATAATTTTCTCCGAAGTAGACTTCGGAAAATCCAAATTCTCTGAAGTCTACACCAATTTTTATTTATTTAAAATTTCAGATATCCGAAGCTTTAAAACTATAAAGGCCGAGGTCTCTGAAGTGTTCATATAATACGATAAAAAAGTTCGATGTAGTCTCCGAAGAATTTGGATTCTCCGTAGTATTTCGGAGAAAATGATCATTTTGGCAAAACTCAAACGTTGTGAATCATTTTTACAAATAATAAAGTTTTGCCAAATTTCCTATAAACTTTATATTTTAATTTTGTGTGTGTGATATTATTCTTTATAAAACCAAATAATTTCCCAAAAAAAAAAAAAAAAAAAAAAAAAAATCTACTAAATCTGTGCATGCATGAATAGATATCGGGCCAAATCCCTCTTCTTTCCGTTTAACGTTTCAAGTCAAAATTTTCATTATACAGCAGAAAACTGAAAAAAAAAATCTCGTTTTAATTTTCCTCAATAGAAATTCGAGATCTTAAATATAAAATATGAGATTTACTAATGCAATTGCTACCATATATATAAAATCTATTTTCTTCACCAAGACTAGCTATATATCTTTATAAATTAATTTTATTATTACTATTTTAGTATTAAATAATTATTAGTTGCATCAAATCTACCATTAATTAATCTTTTTTGAGATACTATTTTTATTTTCCTTAATACACGTTTCATTCTTAATATATATACATGGAGTATTGCTGTTTCTCTCTTCGCTGCTCACTGTTTCTTTATCAATTTTTCCTCTCTCTCTTTCCTGTTGATTCTTCTTCTATATATTTTTTTACAACGACTGAAATTTATACAATGAAATTCAGAGAAAAAATGAATCCACTTCTGCTGCAGCTTCTGCTTTGTACTCTCCTTTGTGCAGGTAATTTTGTTTCTAAGAACTTTTATTTTTAGTCTATCTTCTTCATTACTAGGGTTGCAAAATTATATTCAACCCGTAAAAAGTAATGACAATATCTTGTTAATAGGGCAAAAGTTGCTAAGATATAACGTCTAACGGAGAAGTTAGACGTTAATAGATAGATTGTGATATCCCATATCGCTTGACATGAATATTGGCGACGTGTTTATAAATAATAAGTTTTTTTGAATAGTAAGACGAATATCGGGTGAGTTTTTAATCCACGCAAAGAGAGACAATATCTGATTAGTAAATGACGTCAACTGGGTAGTAGGATTTTTTTTTTTTTTTTTTTATTTTTTTATTTTATGTATGAATGTAATAAACTATATCATTTTAGTTAAGATTTTTGAGGGATTTAGCCTTTTCAAACTGCTGTGTTTTCGCAAGATAGCTTTGCATTAGCAGAAAATTATTGCGTGATTTTTTTATGTTTCCTAAAGCAGTTTGAATTTTACAATGTATTTAGTTTTAATAAGTATTTATGTAGTCGATTCTTTTGACCCTATATGCCATTAAGATTTAATAAATATTGTCATTTTTATTATTAAAAGAGCCTAAAATGACTATAATAAAAGCTAATGAATTATTGTTCAATCAGATTTTTAAGAAAGTCAATTTATTCAGCAAATCAACTGTGACTATTTTATAAATTATACAATTTCTGAAATTTTTAGAGTAATTTCTTAAAAATCAATATATTTTACGTGGCTGTTAACCGACCCCATACTGCCGCCTCAATAGTAAGGTCGAAGGAGGGAATGTGTGATTAGACGTACTATCTTAAATTAAAGTGCATTTAAGTACGGAATTATTGATCGCTGCGTCAATTCTCTTAGGATTTTGTCGGCTCGTTAGATAATATCACTATGATGAACCTGTCGGACTGAATTTATTTTCGTACCGGAAAAAGTTATAATTAATTTTTTAAAAATATAAAATTATAGTCTTGTGACTTGTTATTATATATGCTTTGGAGGTTAAGTGTCTATCACTTAGTTATTAGGTCTTAGATTCAATTTGAGGAGGTGTATTTTTTGTAAAAACCTGAGGTAGATTGGGTTTTACTTATTCCACTTAAACTCAAATCGGGTGGTTCGACAGCGGAGTTTCTAACGTTCAAAAAAATAATAATAATATGCTTTTGGAGTTTTCTTATAAACGACTTGTCGTTTCTTTTTAATAAATATGAATGGCAAGTCGTTCATTACTAATGTTCATATTTTTTTTAAAAGATAAAGATTGTCATTGATTTAATTTTTAATTTAATGCGTTGTTTTTGCAGGGTTTGAAGCTACTGCTTTGTCATATGATTACACAGCAAGCATTGAGGCAAGATTTTTTCTCTAATTAATTCACATCTTTATTCTTCATTGTGAAACATATTTTAAATACATATCTAAATTTTAAGAAATATGATCCTATCCCAATTAAAATGTAAATTTTACATATTATTTAGCAATTATATTTTCTTATTAGGTGAGATCGATTATATGAATTTTTTGATATCAAATATTTTCTCTGAAATCATTATTTCATCTGTAAATTTTTTTATATATATATATATATTTTAATGGTTTTTGTATGTATGAAATTTATTTTTAAAATATATAAGGGTTTTTTTTTTTTAACTAAGTTTGTAAATTTTGGGTGGGGATATTTACCCTCAATTTTTTCCTCCATATTGAGTCATCAATCATAATTATGTAATAACTAAAGAATCAAATCGTAAGACAACTTTTATATCAATCAATTTTATTTCATGTATGGGGTTTTGCTTAACTTTAAAATATTAGAGGAATTTCTCTTAATTTTTCCCAATAATAAGATGACAAAATAACCTCCAAAATTACATAGATTTAAATGTTAAGATTAAAAAAAAAAAAAAAATTACATAATTTTGGAGATTATTTTGTCATTATTTTACATAATTTTGGAGATTATTTTGTCATTATTTTATACCCATATCATTGCTCATTTAGGAAAATGAGGTGCAATAGCACAAAAAAGTGAGTGAAGAAATGTCACCGCTAGTAAATTTTAAATTTTTATGTTATAGCCTCCTGAAGTTTGTTTTTTCATCGTTTATATATATAGCCAAGATTACATATAATCATCAATATATATATATATATATATATATATATATATATATTGCTTATATTATTTTTCTTCTCTCCACGGATTTCAGTGTTTGGAAAAGCCTTACAAACCCCAGTACAGTGGAGGAATCATCAACAACCCAGAGCTAAGCCATGGCTTGAAAGGATGGTCTGGATTTGGACATGCAAAAATAGAGCTTAGAGAATCAGCAGGAGGCAATAAATTCTTGGTGGCTCATAGCAGAAGCCAGCCATATGACAGCATGTCACAGAAAATTTACTTGGAAAAAGACAAGCTCTACACTTTCTCTGGTTAATATGAGATCCTATATTTCCTTTTCTTTTCTTTTTTTTTTTTTTTGTTTGGAGTGATGATATATAATAATTTGCTTTTGTGTTACTGCAGCATGGATCCAAGTGAGTGAGGGGAGTGCCGCCCCAGTAACAGCAGTTTTCAAAACAAGTAGTGGGTTCCAATATGCTGGTGCAATTTTTGCTGAGTCGAAATGTTGGTCCATGCTTAAGGGTGGTCTCTCACCAGATGCATCAGGATTTGCTGAGCTCTATTTTGAGGTACAATACAAGTAACACTGTAACACTACCTTACTTGTCACTCTTGGTAATAGGGATGGTAATGAGATGAAATAGGTCGGGATTTGTCAGTTACGGTCTCGAGATGTATATACAATAGGCTTGATCCCCGCCTCGTAATTTCTTTTCGGCATAGAAAAATTTATCTAGTCATATCCCGCAAAATCGAACTCGTCCATTTTTTTTTTTAAAACGGTGTATATTGTTCACGTGAACAATGTCATCCTGTTTTTTCCTCCTCACTTCACGTTAAAAATTTCGGGACATTTTTTGTCCCATCCCATTCCATTTTCAAACCGGAACAATGAAATATGTTTCAAATCCCGTTGAGACGTGATAAGATAGGGAAAATTACCGCCTTAATTGATAGTTGTTATAACAATAGCATAATGATGATAAAGTCTGCATATATAGTATGTTCTCTAATAATCTGCATAGGATGTGTTTTGGAGTACTATAGACTATAGAGAGAGGGCTTTTGACCCATAACGTTCTTGCTTTATAATGTTTTTTTTTTTTTTTGAGCTTATTAAAGAAAGCAGTTATTGTTTAATTTGTCAATTTATTTAAATATAACTATGATATGCCAATCCTTTCAGAGCAAAAACACCTCGGTTGAGATTTGGGTCGATAGCATCTCTTTACAACCATTCACTCAAGAAGAGTGGAGGTCACAGCAACATCAAAGCATTGAAAAGGTAGCCTTGCATAAAATTTACTCTTTTATTATTACAATTTACTTAAGTTCTATGCATTAATTTTAATTTTGGAAAAACAACAATTACACCTTTATAGTTTGATGAATGGTAAAAAAAAAAAAAAAAAAAATTTTATTTCTAGAAATGGTCACACCAATCTATATATATATTTATAAATTTCGGGAGTCTATATGTCCTAAAAATAACTTCGGAGATTTATATATCATTTTTCGTATTATTTTATAACAAAATAATTCCTAATTAATCCTGGCAGAAACATAAAACAAATGTGAGAATCCAAGCAGTTGATGAACAAGGAAAGCCTCTACAGAATGTGAAAATCTCCATTGAACAGAAGAAACTAGGGTTCCCATTTGGTTGTGCAATAAACAAAAACATCCTCACCAACACAGCCTACAAAAATTGGTTCACATCAAGGTTTAGAGTCACAACTTTTGAAGATGAAATGAAATGGTACAGTACTGAATCTTCCCTTGGCCGTGAAGACTATTCTGCCTCTGATACCATGCTTCGATTTGCCAAGAAACACAATATACAAGTTCGAGGCCACAATATTTTTTGGGATGATCCTCAGTATCAGCCCGGATGGATCCATTCACTATCTCCAAGTGATCTTTCTAAGGCTGCAGATAAGAGGATCAGTTCAATAATGTCAAGGTACAAAGGTCAAGTTATTGCTTGGGATGTTGTTAATGAGAATTTGCATTTTGATTTCTTTGAAAGCAAGTTAGGGCAACAAGCTTCGGGTGTTTTCTTCAATAGAGCTCATGGATTAGATGGAGCAGCCACATTGTTTATGAATGATTACAATACCATTGAAGATAGTAGAGATGGAAAGGCAACACCAGCTACGTACTTACAAAAGCTGAGGGAAATCATTCGATTTCCTGGTAACACAGGAGTTCGGATTGGCATTGGACTTGAGTCTCACTTCAGTAGTAATGCACCAAATATCCCTTACATGAGAGCTTCTATAGACACTCTTGCTGCCACAGGATTTCCCATTTGGCTTACAGAAGTTGATGTTCAAAGCAGCCCTAACCAGGTAATTATCTAATTTTGTTTTTCTAGGGTTTTCAGAAATGGACTTGATGAAATTCAATTTTCAGTTCTTGTTGCAGTGTGGAAGGGATGAATTGCAGAAAATCTTGAACCTTGATTAGGATTCGATAATATCTTATATTCGTGATGATTTTTCATCCCGATTAAAAAATTTAGTCGAAATTCAAAACGATTTTTAATTGGTTCTTGGTTGAATCCAGATTTTTTTGACTAAAAAAATCCTGAATCTCGGAACGAAAATTCGTCCCGATTCAAATCTCAACTCATCTAGATCCATCACCAATTCTAATAACTAGATGCTGTTCTAGCATACAGCTACAACATACTAGAGATAAATCCCAATGAAAAATTAAACAACACAAACTCTATGGAATATAAAAAATTCGATATCATATTAATCAGATCATATGATTAATTATTTGTTGTGGGGTTATAATGTGAGCAGGCACAGTACTTGGAGCAGATACTGAGAGAGGCACATGCTCACCCAAAGGTTCAAGGAATTGTAATTTGGTCAGCATGGAAACCAAGTGGGTGTTACAGAATGTGTTTAACAGACAACAATTTTAAGAATCTGGCAACTGGAGATGTTGTCGACAAGCTCTTGCATGAATGGGGATCTAAGAGTTCATTGGAAGGAAACACAGATGCTCATGGTTTCTTCGACGCCACGCTTTTCCATGGTGATTATGAATTGAAGATCAATCAGCAGCTGGCCTCTACCAACGTCTCCATGGCTCAAAGCTTCATTGTGCCTCCAATTAATGCATCACAAACAACATCAATGATTCTCCAAGTTTTTTCCTAGTGCCTTTGCCTAAAGGGATGTTAATTGTTGCTTATTGATGAGTAATCAGAATAAATTCTCCCATATAAATATATAAATTCCTTCAATGTTTCTCTTGGTTGTGATTCTTAACTTTTGCCTAGCTAGTTTTATTTTATTTATTTATTATGCAGCAATATAAAACTACATTTAAAAGTATTTAAAAATTAAATATATTAAATATAATTAGAATAAATTTATTGAGATATTTAAATAAAATAAATTTCTTTAGAAATATTAATTTTTTTTATAAATAATTTATAGTTATATTAATATGTCAAACATTAATAAAGTGAAAAGATTCCTTTAAATGTTGGGATATTATAAAAATAATATGAGATAAATAATAAATATTATAAACATTAGGGAGAAAGAATCATTCTCCCAATTTTATTTTATGGGTGATTTAATTTTTTTTCTAAATAATATCAATGGACTAATTTTATTTTCCTAAAAAAAAATTATGGAATTAAGTCCGGACTTAAAAGATGGAAAACCCATCCCTAATAACAAGATTAAATTATAATATTAACGCATGTGTGGAAGTATTTAGCAATGGATAGACAATAATACTAACCATCACAAAACTTATAGATGGTGATTTTGTATAATTTTAATAAAAATAAAAGATAAAACAACTACCGGAAACCATAAGAATTTTTTAAACGTGATCAATTCAGTTAATATTAATTTATTAACTAAAATAACACATAGTACTAAACATATCCTTATAGTACTAGTATAACTCAGACGTTTATCGAACATAACTCGAAAATCTACCCTCTTAATAAAGGTGAGAACTCTACTTTCACATTTAGAGAGAAATATTAAGAGAGATATATCTACTCATACTTATATTTACGAGATAATTTTATGTTTATATAGACTCGAACCGATGCCCTCCAACCCATTGATCGAGATATTATATATTTAGCACGCAAGTGCACGTATCACTCAAGTAATATAGTTATCAATAGTCGGATATCGAACCCAAATGAATTTAATATTTATCTTATTAATATCAAGACTAACCTATTAACTTAAACTAAATTATTGAAAAGAAAAATTAATTTACAGATTTAATTGAAAAGTAAATAAAAATCAAATAACATTTTTTGAAGAAACCTTATAAGATAGAATAACGTATGATCGTAATTTCACCTAAATATGCATGCAATGTGTCCATGTATTTTTTTACTCAATTGGGTTATTATTACTAATTATTAACTTAAAACGCTAAATTATTCACAAACCTCTTTCGATGGTCATGTAAATATATTCAGATTTAAACTAATTAATTATACGTTTATATTAATTAATTCAAATCAAATTCATTAAGAACAAGTTTTAATAATTGACTACGTATGCCCTTTAGGTATATTTCTATCATGTAGGGAAATTTATTCAATAAACAAATTACACACTATTATTCATACGGTTAATCCAAATTTCCTTTGTCTAGTTCCTAAGAATTTACCAAGATTATTTTGTTGTTGTCCAAACACATAAAATAAGCGTTCAAGTATAAAGAATAATCAATAATCAATAACCAACCCAAATAATAAAAATATACAAATTAATTAATAAATATGTTTCAAATTCGTTACAACCCTATATTTAATGAGTTAGCTACTCATAATATTCAATAAAAACATGTTAATCATTATTATAAGGCAAAAAAATCATAAAAATAAAGATAGAGAGAAAATGAAGGAAATAAATTCTCGTTTGCAGTATTCATCTTCAAATCCCACCGCCCGTTGAAGCACTAGTTCTTGCCTTGCTCTAAGCGTTCTTCTGAAGGCTTTAAAATATGTTATGAGGCTTGATAATATGTTTTTGGACGAACTTATGTTTATTTAGGAGGTCTTATATATGGGTATTTCCTGACTAAAAATCGAGTTTGGGACGAATCCGGGCCGACTTTAGGCTCGTCGCGACGCTCTTGCAACGACACGCTACGCGCGTCGGGACACGCATTTTGACTTTGAATTTTTCCTGATTTATTCAATATCTTGTCTTTTTTATCTCTAGTTAATTCCATTGAGTCGGATATGATTTTGACATGTAAAAAACACACCCAAAACACATCAAAATGCTCATAAATGCAGAGATCACCCACAAAATATTAAGACAAAATATGAGAAATAAATGAATATTAACCGCTGATCACCCATTATTAGGTCAAGACTTCAATATATTAGAGCATATATAATTATGAGAAAACATAATGACATTATAACCCGAGATATTGCTTAAATAAATATTTCAAAAAAAAAAAAACCCGATCTTAAGCAACAAAACTTTCCAAAACATAAATTTCTTATATGAATATTTATTAATTGAATGTTGACTGCATAAAATTTGGGGATGTAAAGAAGGAAGTGCCAACCTATACAATATCTGAACTTTAATGCACAGTTTGCAAGTACTGTCATTAGGTTATGTATAATTGGCAAAACAGTTAATTTAAAGTTAATTAAAAACAAATGCATTAATTTGCTCCACTATCTTCATATTCCTATAAATATTCAACATTCTATATCAGCCTGTATGTACTTATCAACACTACCCAAGTAAGCATTAATTTTCACTCTAGCTATTTTATGCTAGATTTTTTTATTATTTTTTTAATTTTGTTTTTTAATTTTACTATTAGCAGGCTCTACCCTCTCCTACTAATTACTAGAGTTGGCAATCGATGGGAATTTATCAATTTTGATTCCACCTCTATTGTAGATTAATGATAAAAGAAACTCCGAGTCTCATATCAGTTTTTGAATCAATACGTTTTTTAATCCTAAATTTCAACTCAATTTTTTATTCAAAACGAAAAATTATCTCAATTGGAATTCGAAACTTGCTGCCATCCCTACTAATTACTCACTAATATTCACTACAAAAATTATAACCTTTAGCGTCCAATAATTTAGCGTCGAAACCACTTTCGACGCAAATAATCACTTTTAGCGTCGTAATTAATATTCGATGCCAAATATCAAGATTTTAGCGATGAAAATCATATTCGACGCCAAATATTTAATTTTTTTCGTCGAATTCACATATCGAAGCTAAAAATACGACTTATAGCGTCGAAAATTATTCGACCCTAACGTATTTTAACTATTCCAATAATTTTTGGCGTCGACATAAAATTACGACGCTAAATGTTATACTTTTAGCGTCAAAACTCATATTCGACGCTAAAAACTTGAAATTTAGCGTCGACGAAGTAGCGTCACTAAAGGTTTATGAAGATTCCACAGACAATCTTTTAATCTTTAGCGTCTAAAATTTAAATCGACGCTAAAAATCAGACATTTAGCGTCGAAATAGGAGATTTGACGCTAAAAATCAGACAATTAGCGTCAAATTTAATGTTTCGTTCTTGCCTTGCTCTAAGCGTTCTTCTGAAGGCTTTAAAATATGTTATGAGGCTTGATAATAGGTTTTTGGACGAACTTATGTTTATTTAGGAGGTCTTATGGGTATTTCCTGACTAAAAATCGAGTTTGGGACGAATCCGGGCCGACTTTAGGCTCGTCGCGACGCTCTTGCAACGACACGCTACGCGCGTCGGGACACGCATTTTGACTTTGAATTTTTCCTGATTTATTCAATATCTTGTCGTTTTTATCTCTAGTTAATTCCATTGAGTCGGATATGATTTTGACATGTAAAAAACACACCCAAAACACATCAAAATGCTCATAAATGCAGAGATCACCCACAAAATATTAAGACAAAATATGAGAATAAATGAATATTAACCGCTGATCACCCATTATTAGGTCAAGACTTCAATATATTAGAGCATATATAATTATGAGAAAACATAATGACATTATAACCCGAGATATTGCTTAAATAAATATTTCAAAAAAAAAAAAAAACCCGATCTTAAGCAACAAAACTTTCCAAAATAAAATTCTTATATGAATATTTATTAATTGAATGTTGACTGCATAAAATTTGGGGATGTAAAGAAGGAAGTGCCAACCTATACAATATCTGAACTTTAATGCACAGTTTGCAAGTACTGTCATTAGGTTATGTATAATTGACAAAACAGTTAATTTAAAGTTAATTAAAAACAAATGCATTAATTGCTCCACTATCTTCATATTCCTATAAATATTCAACATTCTATATCAGCCTGTATGTACTTATCAACACTACCCAAGTAAGCATTAATTTTCACTCTAGCTATTTTATGCTAGATTTTTTTATTATTTTTTTAATTTTGTTTTTTAATTTTACTATTAGCAGGCTCTACCCTCTCCTACTAATTATGTAACATCCCAGATTTTTGGGACTGTTTTAGGAGATTCTCAGATTGACGATATAGTCTTGGAATAGAATGATAATGAATAATAAGTGTTTAAGTGATGGAATGTGGATAAGAATATTATGAAATGAATATTCGTCGCGTTAGAAAACTCGTGGGACCAAGAATGAGTTACGAGATTTTTATTATATGCGTATAGTTTACAGTTTTGGGCATGAATTTATGAAACGAACTCTGATCGAGTTGGTTCCTGAACCATCGAACTCGTTTTTCCGAGACGAACAACTTTCGTGTTGAACACATTTCGAGAATCGCATCAGAGGAGCTTCGAAAGTGGTGATTTCCGAAGTACCCTTATTAGTGGGGGCATATTGGTAATTTTTGGAATTATATATATATTTATTCTTTTCATCAGCAGCCTTACAAAAAAAAAAAGATAAGAAAGAGAAGAAAAGAAGAGAGAGCAGGCGTACGAGAGAAAAAGAAAGAAAAAGAGAGAAGATAAGTTTCAGTCTTGATCCGTCCTCAATATCCGACCGAGTCCTTAAGGAAAAGTGTAGATCTCGTCGAAAGGATCATTTTGGTGGTAGTTTCATTTCAGGAAACTTCCAATTTTCGGAGAAATCTCGGTAAGAAACTTTTTATGGTTTTTCTTGATTTCCCGTTGATCCGTAACTCCGATCGACAAACCGTCAGCGTCATTAGATCCGGGAGTGAGAGGGGAATGTTCGGCCGTCGGAAAATTTCCGATCGGACCGGCGCGTGAAGCTCACGCGCTCCCTTTGTGGCGGCGCGTGAGGCCCACGCGCGGCCTGGCCAATCGGCGCGTGTCCACCACGCGCCGGGCAGAATTTCCGTGTCGTTTTCCCGAGTCTCCTCCGCGAATTTCAGACCATTCCGAGTAGTATTGGACCTCCGAATCTTAAATTTCGTTAAGTTTATGAGAACGACCAAACCACGTTTCTCGCATATTCTTTCATCTATTCTAGTTAGGATTATATTCTTTATATAGTAATTCTTTTGTCTGTTAGGTGATCGTGATACAGTAAGCAGGGACGGTCCTGCTGCATAGTTCCTTTCTCAGTAGTCAGCTCACCAGGTGCGTGGATAAACCTGTAACATTGATGTTTTCAAAAGTATATATTATGTATGTTTTCTTAAATGAATTTTAAGGTAATGCATTAAATGAGTTTGTTTTCAGAAAGTTTATATATTTTGCTATAAAGTATGGATCGAATATTGATTATGTTGAAAGCATGATTTGTGATATATGAGAAACTTGCATGATTTGAGATATTGATTTACAGCTTATGTATTTATTTATATTATGAAAGACTTGTTCGATCCACCTTGTTACTTGATTATCCACGGCACTGAGCTGTGATCCATTGCACTAAGCGTGAGCTTACCCCCCACTCCTTAACATTTCAGGTTCAGCAGTTTAGTAGATCGTTCTTTCATCTGCTGTTTCGTCATCATTCCCGCCAGTAGAGAAAAGGTTGTGCCAACAGTAGAGTGTCTTGTTATGTTTTGAGACTGTATTTCTAGACTGTATTTCTTGGAAGAATTTGTTATGTGATTATAGGCATTGAACCTTTAATTGATACTGAGGTTATTGTGTTTCTTTTATGGATATTATGTTGAGTTGGATCATGGAGATCCTAGTTTTATGATGATAAGATATTTTCAGTTCAGATTTTTCCTTGTTTTTGGAGGATTAGTCCATATTACAGGGGAAACTCTGCCAGTTTCTAGTCTCCGTCTCACCCCTACTCTACCTAAGGGGACGGGTGTGACAATTAATGGTATCAGAGCCCAGGGTTCATAGATTCTGTAGACACTTCATTTTCTTGATTAGTTATTCTATGTCTCTTAGCGGTTGACATCTTTCATGTGTTTTTAGATGCCTCCGCGTCTCAGAGTTTATGGTTCAGATCGAGTTCGTACTTGTAAGATAGCAATGTTGGCAAACCTTCTAGGGCACCTCCAGTTGATGAGGAGGTTAATTCTTATGATTGGGAAACCTTTGAAGGGAACCCTAATTCTGTTATAGGAGATTCGCTAGCCTCGATTTTCGGAGATAGTACTCTAGTTCATCATCTTCCTAGTAGTAATGTTCCTCTTGGTGTTTACCCTTATCCGTATTTCTACCCTCCAGCATGGGGTTATGGTTCAACTCAGGTAGCTCCTATAGTTAATGAAGAAAATATTGCTAAAAGAGTGAAAGAATATGGAGCTGTTGAGTTTGATGGGAAGAAGGATCTCATTGTAGCTGTAAATTTATTGGATAGAGTTGAGAAGGCTTTTGAGTTGATGAGATTAACTGATGAACATAAATGCCACCATGTTTATCGTCTTTTGACTGAGCAGGCTGATAAAAGGTAGTTTTGTGTCCGTAGGAAAATGTCTGGACGTGGCCGTGGTACTGGTATTTAACGTGGGAGAGGTATAGTTTGGTAATGCGTGAGAATGTCTAGTAATAGTATAGAGATACCCCATACTTAGTTGATAGATCTTGAATTTGATATAGCTTTAGATGATGTTCATCTGATTATTGAGGATAACAAGGTTCTAGACCTATACCTTCAGTACTTTCGACAGTTGCCCTATCGTTATTCCTATAGCTGAATCTGACGTGATTTCTACGGTTGTACCTAACATGAACCTTCTGTCGCAGTTATAACATCGTTATGAGTTAGTAGGTAGAAGACATTAAAAACTTTGGTGTCTAAGAGATGAGAAAGAAGACCTTGTTGATACTCATATTTATTTGATTAATCAATATTTATGATTACATTATGGAATATAACAACTGGGTTGTGTTGCGAGGACAGGATCATCTTCGAATTGATAATCTTCCCATTGACGTTTCGCGCGTAGAGACATTGGAATGAGGCCGTCGATGATTTGAATTTCGAGACTGTCAGGAAACTTGATTTTGTTGTAGCCCTGAACGATACTTCTAGATGATTCTTCGATAGTAGTGAAGAGTTGCCAATCTTTATCATTGGTATTACTTTCTAGGCTTCGACGGACTGAGTCTGCAGAGAGAGCTCTAAGATCACAGGATTGATGAAAAGTAATCTCTTCTGGGAAAATATCATCGTATCCATAGTAAACTCTAAGTTTCGGTCTAGATGGCCAACAAGTGAGTCTCCAATTAGTGAGTTGACGTGATGGTATGATTCTTATAAGATGAATTGGGTGGTAGACAAGCGAATAGTCATTCGACCATTCTGGGGTAATGGTTTCGATCCAGACAGTAATACTTTTGTGGCGTTTATACCATCGATACAAAATATTACTGATGAATGGAGGAAGCTCACCAAGGCTATCTTCTGAGATACCAGGATAGTTGGGATGGATTGGACTTGGTCCAAGAATAAATCCATTTAGGAAACCGAGTTCGAACAAGGTGCCGAGACTCCACTGGCAATGATTGAAGAAATCGTGACTGTTGATGAAACTGTGGAGTGGAATCTGTGATATCCACAATGAACAATCGCTGAATTATTTTCGTATTGGATTAAACCATCTGTTTTTCCATTCCAAATGGTTCTAAGAATGAAACACCTCTCATGAAATTGGTAGGAACTCTTGCCACTATATCCATTGCAATCTCTTTAGGCAAAAGAGCGGTTGGAGCTTCATTGAGACAATCGTAGATATCTCTCCAAAGGTCTCGAACATATTTAGAATCTATAACTGCTCGATCAATGACTGGCCATTTACAAAACTTTTGTATATCACCTTAGCTCTGACAGATCTTGAATATGGGTTAGGATTGACAGATGAGGATGCCATTGAAAAAGTTTTTTTGAGTAATTCCTTAAGAACTCGTGTATCTCTTTATAGAGAGAGATACCAATAATTCTTCATGACAAGATACTTTCACAGTATCCATTCATAATTGATAGGGTTAATAATTGTCGCGATGATTAAAGGTAAAGCAGATATTTGCGGGACCTGCAAATCCTCTTTTCAATAATGGGAAACTTAAGATAATGGATTTTGCGTAAATTGCTAAAAGCTCTTTACAGCTGTTATTTGTGAAGGACCCTAGGTGGAGCCTTTTCTTTTTGTGGTGGGATAGTTGGTTTGTAAGTTGGGGCACATGTTTAAAAAAAAGCAGTGATTGGAAGGAATGCGACTATTACTTTTAGATTGAGAGGAGAGAAGGCTTGACTTATGCTGAAGAACCAGTGGAAATTATGACTAGAGAGTTGAGACAATTGAGAAGCAAGACGATTCATTTGGTGAAAGTTCTATGGGGTAAATACTCGAAAACAGAAGCAATTTGGGAGCGTGAGGAAGACATGAGGAATAGATATCCTCATTTGTTTCCACCTTTGGTATGTGAATTTCGAGGACGAAATTCTTTTAAGGGGGAGAGAGTTGTAACATCCCAGATTTTTGGGACTGTTTTAGGAGATTCTCAGATTGACGATATAGTCTTGGAATAGAATGATAATGAATAATAAGTGTTTAAGTGATGGAATGTGGATAAGAATATTATGAAATGAATATTCGTCGCGTTAGAAAACTCGTGGGACCAAGAATGAGTTACGAGATTTTTATTATATGCGTATAGTTTACAGTTTTGGGCATGAATTTATGAAACGAACTCTGATCGAGTTGGTTCCTGAACCATCGAACTCGTTTTTCCGAGACGAACAACTTTCGTGTTGAACACATTTCGAGAATCGCATCAGAGGAGCTTCGAAAGTGGTGATTTCCGAAGTACCCTTATTAGTGGGGGCATATTGGTAATTTTTGGAATTATATATATATTTATTCTTTTCATCAGCAGCCTTACAAAAAAAAAAAAGATAAGAAAGAGAAGAAAAGAAGAGAGAGCAGGCGTACGAGAGAAAAAGAAAGAAAAAGAGAGAAGATAAGTTTCAGTCTTGATCCGTCCTCAATATCCGACCGAGTCCTTAAGGAAAAGTGTAGATCTCGTCGAAAGGATCATTTTGGTGGTAGTTTCATTTCAGGAAACTTCCAATTTTCGGAGAAATCTCGGTAAGAAACTTTTTATGGTTTTTCTTGATTTCCCGTTGATCCGTAACTCCGATCGACAAACCGTCAGCGTCATTAGATCCGGGAGTGAGAGGGGAATGTTCGGCCGTCGGAAAATTTCCGATCGGACCGGCGCGTGAAGCTCACGCGCTCCCTTTGTGGCGGCGCGTGAGGCCCACGCGCGGCCTGGCCAATCGGCGCGTGTCCACCACGCGCCGGGCAGAATTTCCGTGTCGTTTTCCCAGTCTCCTCCGCGAATTTCAGACCATTCCGAGTAGTATTGGACCTCCGAATCTTAAATTTCGTTAAGTTTATGAGAACGACCAAACCACGTTTCTCGCATATTCTTTCATCTATTCTAGTTAGGATTATATTCTTTATAGTAAATTCTTTTGTCTGTTAGGTGATCGTGATACAGTAAGCAGGGACGGTCCTGCTGCATAGTTCCTTTCTCAGTAGTCAGCTCACCAGGTGCGTGGATAAACCTGTAACATTGATGTTTTCAAAAGTATATATTATGTATGTTTTCTTAAATGAATTTTAAGGTAATGCATTAAATGAGTTTGTTTTCAGAAAGTTTATATATTTTGCTATAAAGTATGGATCGAATATTGATTATGTTGAAAGCATGATTTGTGATATATGAGAAACTTGCATGATTTGAGATATTGATTTACAGCTTATGTATTTATTATATTATGAAAGACTTGTTCGATCCACCTTGTTACTTGATTATCCACGGCACTGAGCTGTGATCCATTGCACTAAGCGTGAGCTTACCCCCCACTCCTTAACATTTCAGGTTCAGCAGTTTAGTAGATCGTTCTTTCATCTGCTGTTTCGTCATCATTCCCGCCAGTAGAGAAAAGGTTGTGCCAACAGTAGAGTGTCTTGTTATGTTTTGAGACTGTATTTCTAGACTGTATTTCTTGGAAGAATTTGTTATGTGATTATAGGCATTGAACCTTTAATTGATACTGAGGTTATTGTGTTTTCTTTTATGGATATTATGTTGAGTTGGATCATGGAGATCCTAGTTTTATGATGATAAGATATTTTCAGTTCAGATTTTTCCTGTTTTTTGGAGGATTAGTCCATATTACAGGGGAAACTCTGCCAGTTTCTAGTCTCCGTCTCACCCCTACTCTACCTAAGGGGACGGGTGTGACAAATTACTAGAGTTGGCAATCGATGGGAATTTATCAATTTTGATTCCACCTCTATTGTAGATTAATGATAAAAGAAACTCCGAGTCTCATATCAGTTTTTGAATCAATACGTTTTTTAATCCTAAATTTCAACTCAATTTTTTATTCAAAACGAAAAATTATCTCAATTGGAATTCGAAACTTGCTGCCATCCCTACTAATTACTCACTAATATTCACTACAAAAATTATAACCTTTAGCGTCCAATAATTTAGCGTCGAAACCACTTTCGACGCAAATAATCACTTTTAGCGTCGTAATTAATATTCGATGCCAAATATCAAGATTTTAGCGATGAAAATCATATTCGACGCCAAATATTTAATTTTTTCGTCGAATTCACATATCGAAGCTAAAAATACGACTTATAGCGTCGAAAATTATTCGACCCTAACGTATTTTAACTATTCCAATAATTTTTGGCGTCGACATAAAATTACGACGCTAAATGTTATACTTTTAGAGCGTCAAAACTCATATTCGACGCTAAAAACTTGAAATTTAGCGTCGACGAAGTAGCGTCACTAAAGGTTTATGAAGATTCCACAGACAATCTTTTAATCTTTAGCGTCTAAAATTTAAATCGACGCTAAAAATCAGACATTTAGCGTCGAAATAGGAGATTTGACGCTAAAAATCAGACAATTAGCGTCAAATTTAATGTTTCGTTCTTGCCTTGCTCTAAGCGTTCTTCTGAAGGCTTTAAAATATGTTATGAGGCTTGATAATAGGTTTTTGGACGAACTTATGTTTATTTAGGAGGTCTTATGGGTATTTCCTGACTAAAAATCGAGTTTGGGACGAATCCGGGCCGACTTTAGGCTCGTCGCGACGCTCTTGCAACGACACGCTACGCGCGTCGGGACACGCATTTTGACTTTGAATTTTTCCTGATTTATTCAATATCTTGTCGTTTTTATCTCTAGTTAATTCCATTGAGTCGGATATGATTTTGACATGTAAAAAACACACCCAAAACACATCAAAATGCTCATAAATGCAGAGATCACCCACAAAATATTAAGACAAAATATGAGAAATAAATGAATATTAACCGCTGATCACCCATTATTAGGTCAAGACTTCAATATATTAGAGCATATATAATTATGAGAAAACATAATGACATTATAACCCGAGATATTGCTTAAATAAATATTTCAAAAAAAAAAAACCCGATCTTAAGCAACAAAACTTTCCAAAACATAAATTTCTTATATGAATATTTATTAATTGAATGTTGACTGCATAAAATTTGGGGATGTAAAGAAGGAAGTGCCAACCTATACAATATCTGAACTTTAATGCACAGTTTGCAAGTACTGTCATTAGGTTATGTATAATTGGCAAAACAGTTAATTTAAAGTTAATTAAAAACAAATGCATTAATTTGCTCCACTATCTTCATATTCCTATAAATATTCAACATTCTATATCAGCCTGTATGTACTTATCAACACTACCCAAGTAAGCATTAATTTTCACTCTAGCTATTTTATGCTAGATTTTTTTATTATTTTTTTAATTTTGTTTTTTAATTTTACTATTAGCAGGCTCTACCCTCTCCTACTAATTACTAGAGTTGGCAATCGATGGGAATTTATCAATTTTGATTCCACCTCTATTGTAGATTAATGATAAAAGAAACTCCGAGTCTCATATCAGTTTTTGAATCAATACGTTTTTTAATCCTAAATTTCAACTCAATTTTTTATTCAAAACGAAAAATTATCTCAATTGGAATTCGAAACTTGCTGCCATCCCTACTAATTACTCACTAATATTCACTACAAAAATTATAACCTTTAGCGTCCAATAATTTAGCGTCGAAACCACTTTCGACGCAAATAATCACTTTTAGCGTCGTAATTAATATTCGATGCCAAATATCAAGATTTTAGCGATGAAAATCATATTCGACGCCAAATATTTAATTTTTTTCGTCGAATTCACATATCGAAGCTAAAAATACGACTTATAGCGTCGAAAATTATTCGACCCTAACGTATTTTAACTATTCCAATAATTTTTGGCGTCGACATAAAATTACGACGCTAAATGTTATACTTTTAGCGTCAAAACTCATATTCGATGCTAAAAACTTGAAATTTAGCGTCGACGAAGTAGCGTCGCTAAAGGTTTATGAAGATTCCACAGACAATCTTTTAATCTTTAGCGTCTAAAATTTAAATCGACGCTAAAAATCAGACATTTAGCGTCGAAATAGGAGATTTGACGCTAAAAATCAGACAATTAGCGTCAAATTTAATGTTTCGACGCTAAAGATAGATTAAAATGCAGAATGCCACCAACCCTTCTCCCCTCTGTTTTTTCTCTCATTCTCTTCAATTTCATCCTCTGAAATCTGAAAATCTCTCATCTGCAACCTCGCAACTCTCCTACAATTTTTCAATAAAATTGTAATCAATTTTCCATAAGGTAAATCATCTTTCATATTTCTTTATTATTTTCATTTTTTATGATTATGTTTATTATATACTTTTTGTTAGTGGTTTATGATTCATATATGTAGATTAGTTAATTAATTAACTAAATATAATTTTTCTGTAAACTATTTAATTTATCAACTAAATATATATGTATATGCTTAAATAAATAATTAATGAATTAATATATTGATTAGTGTAATATGATGTTTAATAATTATATTATTATATTTAGGTATTTCGCTGAAATAGATAGAAATTGGATGAGCTCGCTGGATAGATTGAGTGTTGAATATCGTAATGGAGTGTATGAGTTCATGGAAGTCGCAAAGCAACACATTGATGCAGAAAGTCGTGTTCGGTGTCCATGTACAAATTCTTTGAATAGGAAAAGGAAACAGTTAGATGAAGTTCATAATCATTTATACATGCCGGGAATATCACCAACTTACCGTACGTGAATTTATCACGGTGAGCAGTATAATTCTCAGTCACGGTTTATTGATTCCGGTGAAGGGAGCAATAGTTACAATCAACCTGCAAACGATGAGATAACCGATGCTTTGCATGACTTACAAGGTCCACAACTTGGTCATAATGTTAGTGGTGACATGCCAATGTTAAGTGGAAATGATCAAAATTTATTTAGTGAACTACTTGATGAGGCAAAAAAAATTCCATTTGAAGGTGCTGAAATGTCGATCTTGAATTTCGTTGTGAAATTATTACACATTAAAGTGATTAACAGAATGACCAACAAAAATATTGATATGATGCTAGAGTTACTGGGGCAAATGTTATCGGTTGGAAGCGAATTGCCTAAGTCGTACTACGAGGCAAAGAAAATATTGCGTGATCTGGGAATGAGTATGAATCCATTTATACTTGTAAGTATGACTGTGTATTATTTCTTGCCGAGTATGAATCACTTGAATATTATCCGATATGTGGTCAAAGTCGGTACAAAGTCCGTGGTATGGGGAAGAAAGTGCATCAAAAGATATTGCGATATTTCTGTTTAACGCCCAGGCTGCAGAGGTTGTTCATGTCACGACACACAGCGACTGACATGATGTGGTATCATGAAAAGATGATCGGCGCGAAGAGAATACTTAGACATCCTGCTGATGGAACCGAGTGGAAGAAATTTGATGACATGTACCCCCGTTTCGCTGATGGCCCGCATAATGCCAGGTTAGGTCTTGCCTCTGATGGTTTTAACCCGTTTGAGAATATGTACAACTCTTATTGCATGTGGTCCGTTATTGTTATTCCATATAACTTACCTCCATGGAAATGTATGAAGGATTCGCTCATGTTTATGTCATTGCTTATCCCTGGTCCACGTTCCCCTGGTAACGATATGAATATTTACTTGAGACCATTGATCGATGAGTTACAAACATTATGGAATGTGGGTGTGCATACCTATGATGCAGCTTCTGAGCAGTATTTTCAGATGCATGCCGTATTATTATGGATCATTAATGATTTTCCAGCTTATGGTTCATTATCTGGATGGAGCAAGAGGGGATACATGGCATGTCCAGTTTTTGAGGGTCAAACACCTTCGCAACGATTACGGAATAAAATAGGATACACATGGCACATGAGATTTCTTGAGTTGAGTCATCATTGGCGGATGAGTAAATTATTTAACGGTCAATATAAACCTCAGAGTATGCCCATTCCATTGTCTGGATTCGACATACTTTGCCAACATCAACATCTCAGAGACAGCACACCAGGTAAACATCCTAATAATAAAGATAAAAATCAAAAACGTCAACCTGAAGAGTTAAATTGGACAGGAAATAGTATTTTCTTTGAGTTAGAATATTAGGGGACTCTGAGTTTGCGACATAATTTGGATGTAATACATATAGAAAAAAACATATGTGAGAGTTTAGTGGGCACACTATTTAATATTCCGGGTACGACAAAAGACATTGTAAATGCTAGATTGGACCTAAAAGATCTTAGAATTCGTAGTGAATTGCATTTACAAGTCACTTCTCGAGGTCTTATTAAGCCATCTGCTAGTTATGTGCTAACTCAATCAGAGAGAAAATCATTTTGTGATTGGCTGAAAATGGTTAAATTTCCTGATGATTATGCATCGAATATTGGGCGTTGGGTCATAGATGATACAATAACGGGGTTAAAGAGTCACGATTGTCATATACTTCTCGAGATTCTCCTTCATGTTGGCATTCGAACTTATCTCCCTCCGAATGTATACGACGTCGTACTTGATCTATGTGGCTTCTTTAAACAATTATGTCAGAAGACATTAACCACATTTGTTATTGACGAACTTGAGCGAGGAATCGTGATAATCCTATGCAAGCTGAAGAGAATTTTGCCACCCGTTTTTTTTTGATGTGATGGTACATTTGGCCGTGCATTTACCGGCTGAAGCTAGGAAGGGATGTCCTGTCCATTCCAGATGAATGTATCCCATTGAGAGGTACTATACAGTTTTAAATATTACATTCTTAAATTTTTACTATGCATTGAATTTATTATTAATGCAAACTTGTTGTCATATCTGCAGGGCTTTGGGACATTACAAACAATATGTGAAAAATAAGGCGCGACCTGAAGGGTCAATAGTAGAAGTTGTTGTAATCAGTGAAGCAATAACATTTTGTTCGATGTATGTGCAGAATATTGAAACTCATTTTAATCGTCGGCCACGAAACTATGATGGAGATGCAAGTAATAAGCAAGATATCACAGTGTTCCGTCAAAATTACAGACCATTTAGATCAGTATGTGTCAAATTACTAACTTTTGAGGAAGTTCAATGTGCACATTGGTTTATATTGAGTAATTGCGATGAAGTGCAACCGTATTTAACGTAAGTCTTTTTGGTGCATAACTATATTTTTTTTGCCATACATTAACCTAACTCATTTTTTGTAGGCAACATATTACAATGCTACAATGTGGTGGTGACCATAACATTGATGGAACACATAAAAAAGAATTTCCTAAATGGTTTGAGACAACTGTAAGACATAAAATTGTATATTTATTTTTATCCTAACATTAAATATTTCAGTTTGTTATATTAACACATATATTTCTCTCATTGTTAGATAAACAACCAAGTGCAAAATGATCAATTGGACTCATCATCCTCGTTGGTTTCCTTGGCTTATGGGCCTCAAAAGCAGGCTTATGAATACAATGGATGCATTGTGAATAGAGTTAGATTTCATACCGAACAACGAGATGTTACTCATGTGACTCAGAATTATGGAATTGTAGTCCAAGAAGAACACAACTCAGATATTATTGACTTCTACGGAGTGTTGCAATCAGTCATTGAGTTGATATACAGACCCATACGACATATTATGCTATTCGAATGCAAGTGGTTTGACACAAATGCCAGAAAGATGAGAATTCAAGTTAGTAATCATCTAACGTCAATTAATGTTCAACATTTTTGGTACAAGAATGATCCATTCATTTTTTGTACCCAAACATGGTCAGTGATATATATATCTGATCCAAAGTTAGGAAATTGATGGATGGTGGTAGAAAAGTTACAATATAGGGCCATTTGGGACACGCATGAGAAAAATAGTGTTGGAATATCAGATGATACACAAGAAGTCTCTGACAACTTCGAAGTTCCTGAACAAATATTTCATGTACCAAATATCACCGTTCCTGAAAATATCACATTAACTCGAGATAATACAGACATTGATATAATTCCTCATTCTGAAGTTAGCGTGGAAGTAGCAATTGAAGAAGAATTTGAAACTGAAGATGACTTTAAGTCAAGTCAGGAATCCTCAAATACCGAAGATAATAATGACTAATCTAGTTAGTATATGACGTGATGCATGAATAATTTGTACTATTATTATGAATTTGATTGTTGTTTTGAATTACTATCATCACGTATGATTGGTGTTATTGTTTTCATGTACATCGGTTGAATGTTAGTTTTTGTTATTATTAAAATAATTTATCATACGTTTTAGCGTCGAAATACTAACTCGACGCTAAAATAATGACATTTAGCGTCGAAATACTAAATCGACGCTAAAATAATGACATTTAGCGTCGAAATATAATGTCGACGCTAAAAGTTAACCTTTAGCGTCGATTGAAATATTTGGACGCTAAAGGTAAAACTTTTATTTTCCCCCAAAAATTTCATTAAGTACCGCTATTTTTTTAGCGTCGAAATATTCGACGCTAAAATGAAAATAATTCGACACTAAATGTTTATTAAAATCCCTAATTTCGGTTTCCCCTCATTCTTCTCCGCTTCAAAGAAGGAATTGGCTTCCCTCATTCTCTCGACCAGAAGCAGCTTCAATCTTCAACTATTTACTTTGGGACACGCAGCAAATCAAGGTAATTTACTTTCTTCAATCTTGTTGAATATGCTTGGTCAATCAAGAATATGGTTTGTGTGGTGTGTGTTTGGTCTTTCAATCAAGAATATATTTTGTGTGGTGTGTGTTTTAGTTGTGTGTTTTGTAATTTCTTCAATCTTGTTGAATATGCTTGGTCTTTCTTCAATCATGGTATTGATGATGGTATTGATGATGATGATGAATTTGATGAGGATAATAATTTGATGATGATGATGAATTTGATGATGATAATTTGATGATAATAATAATTTGTTGCACGTATTGGACCAGAACAACATCATTTTGTTGCTGTTCTGGTCCCAATTGGAAACGTTGCTCGATTCATTAATCATTCTTGCGATGGTGGTAATCTGTCCACGACACTGGTGAGAAGCTCATGATCTATGCTGCCTCGACTCTGCTTCTTCACTTCAAATGACATAAAAGCAGGTGAAAAGCTAACTTTTAGCTATGGGGAAATTAGGGTGGGGTCTAAGGGCTTGCCATGTTTTTGTGGCAGCTCTTGTTGTTTTGGAATCTTGCCTTCAGAATATACTTGATTATGTTGGTTTAATGTTTTAAAGTTAGCTTTTTATTTTTGTATGTGTTACAAGAAACTAAAGTTTATTGGGAGACTAATATACATACATTTGTAGCGCATTCCCATATGTTTACCGAAACTAAGCTCGACAATCTGCTCCTACATATATTGGGGAAGAAATGTACCTCCAATGCACATTAGATGAGATAAAGGATGATAATTGAACGTCTATTGCTATTGCAGGGACTCGATTTCATGCCATTCAATATGTCAAGGGACATGACTGACCAAGAGGTTACTCTAAGCTTATTGACAAGTTGTGAATTTACTTGCATAGCCATATGGAAATGGAGTGAAATTATATTAAATTATCAACATCTCCATCTATGTTTAGATGTTTCAACTCCTATAATTACTCTTGATTGATTTGAGGGGTTTTACAAAGAAGTAAAGAGATATAAATTAAAATTTTAGTTTTACACACCTCATTATCTTAAAAAGGAAAAAAAAAGAAAGAAATTAATGGCATAACATCATTTTAGTTTAAATAAATTTAGTCAAAAAAAATAGTAGTACTCTTAATATTTAAAATGTAGGACACACATAAATGGTTATTCTAACAGACCCAACCCGGTGTAAGTCTGGGTCCAACCTGGTAAAAACTGCACTCTTGATGAGTTACAAGCTGAAGTTCTTAAAAGCAATTAGAGATGTTTGCTTAAATTCCTAGGTCAGATGTATATAACAGTAAATTCTTCAGGAGTTTTAGCTACAGAAGCTGAAGTTTTTCTCTATAGTTAGTTTAGGTGAGTTGGAACACTTTGATGAGTTACAAATTGAAGTTCTTCTTTGCAACTTTGCTTTTGGTTCTCCAATGGACACTTTGTCTACCTTTGTTTTATTCCACTAGAATAATTTTATGTTTTTTAATCAAACAACTCTCTGAGAATTCAATTCCTAGGTAAGATGTTTTTTAATTATCCATGTTATCATTTATGCAGTTCATACTATGTATTCATGATTCATGCATATAATAGGTTAGATCTAAGCCACCACATGTGAGTTATTGTGATGGAAACCTGAAACTTTGTGTGTTTTTTGCAGATGACATCTGGTAATCGAAGACGGGCTAATGCGACTCCATCTACATCAGCAAGGACAACTGGCCCTGATGGAGTTTCTGCTAGCACAGATGAGTCCAGTACAGCGAAGGGTCGATGACACACCCGTAGCCTGGGGTTGGCTAAACACGTTAAGGCTCATGACCGTATCCGGATTGAGATATCAGATGATGGACAAATCGGACAACATAATTCAGCGTTTACTACAGCCATATGAGCTACAGCTCGGTTTGAAGCTCCCCAAAATTACGTTTCTTGGAGAAAGATACCGTGGGAGACGAAAATCAACCAGCTATTCTCTTCGCTACTTGTGAGTTTCCGTACGGTATTAAATTTTCGATATTGTTTGTTAGTTAACATTTTTATTTTATACTTATTTTTACTCAGTTGCTATTCCTGTAGGAGTGGTTCGACTTCGATCTGACCAAAGTGAATGTCGAACAGCATATTGACTACCACATGAGGAAAAGTTATAAGGATTATAGGACAAAAGTCCTGAAACTAATATTCGACGAACATGGACCTTCAGATGCTCCGCAACATAAGCCTGATTTTATAGAGGAGCAAGACTGCACATTCTTATATGAGCTTTGGTCTAGCAAAAAACACGAGGTAAATTTTGAAATAAACGGAAATTTATAATTGTCTTTGTTTTCGGTACTTACAGTGTTGGTAAATGCAGGATAAATGTCACGCAAATGCGGAAAATCGAAGTCACTTGCGTTTTAACCACCGTGGAGGTTTGAAGCCATTTATCCAACATCGTACCGAACATTCTGAGGTAAATATATCCTAACGTAAAATATAACAGTTCATTGTCTTTACTAATGTGGAATAATACTAAATTTATTTTATGTTTTTAACAGAGTAACACATGTGAGGTGCAATCATTTCCAGATTTTTTTCCGAGTGACGCGTTACAATGAGAAAAACAAATGGATAAATGAAGAAGCTGAACGCTGCTATGTAAGTTTCCGTTTTTAAAATAAAATAATTATTATTATATATGTTAATTTTTTCTAAAAAAGTCTAACATTAACTTATTTTTTTAAACAGAACGAAATGATGAAACTCCAATATCAAACTCATGCGACATGGTCTGACCCGATACCAGATGAGCAGTTGTCGCAATTTGTTTTCAAGAATCAGACAGCTTACAACATTGGCCTTGGCACTCGTAAGAAGCCGACGTCATCTGCACGCAATGCTGTTAATTCGGACAATGCCTCCTCTCTTCGAGACCAGTTAGTCACCACCCAAGACCAGCTAGCCACCACCCAAGACCGGCTAACCACCACCGAAGACCAGCTAGTCACCACCTGACCGGCGTAAACACACACGTATAACGCAAGCGCACGTATCGTTCAAGTAGTATAAAAATATCGATCCCACGAGGACTTAATTTCTACTGTTGTTATTAATTTTTGAATCTATTTATTTACAAATATCTAATTAAAGGGAGAATGTAATTGATTGCTTGATTGATTTGGTTGATTGTAGATTTGCTAAATAAATAAATAAAAAGATAAAAGAAAATACTAAGGAAAATAAAAGACACAAAAATCTAAGGTTGTGATTTCTTTTAATATCATTTTAAAGATGAAGTGGTTATCTTAAAGTTGGGTAATATATTGATTTATTAACCTGGAACACTAAATTATGTGTAAGCCTCTGTCGATGGTCAGACACAAATACCCAGTTTAACCCAATTGAACCATATGTCTATGTCAACCAAATTATCTGGATTCATTAAGTTTAAGTTCCAATTATGGCTACCCCCGCCCGACATGTATATTCCTATCCTGTAAGAAAATCTATTAAAGGGTTATCTATCCTCAAGGAAGATCGTGGGCTATTAAGTCTAAGGCTGAAACCTAAAATCCCTATGTCCAGTTCATTTTAGATTTACCACATCAATCTTATTGGTGATCAAACAAGAAGAAGCATTAAGCTTAAGACTTAATAAATAAATCTTTATAATACACAAACTATATTTAACCCCTTATGAACTGGTGATAGTAAAAGTCATCACAACCTCAGATAACTAATACATAACTAGGGCTAGTAAAAACATAAAAGTAAAAGACATAAAGTAAAAATGCTGAAAAGTAAAATAAAATAAAATGCTAAGGTAAAAGGAATTATTTCTACTACTACTTATTTAGATATCTCCCAGTAAAATAATATATAAACTTATGATTATTACCAACCAGCCATATAGGCGGAACCAAAATAACCAGCCATAAAGGCGAAAAAGAAATTTTATTACCAACCGACCAATCTGGCGGTATCCTGATTAAGTCAAATTTTAAATAGTAAATATATTATTTTTAAGGGAGATTAATCTAAATAGTAATAGTAAAAGAATTACCTTTCACCGTAGCTGGGGAAGTTACCTAATCATGGTGAATAGTAAAAACTGTAAAAAGTAAAAATTAAATTACTATTATTACAAAACGTAATTAAAATTATTTACAAAACTAAAAAAACTAAAAATTAAATAATCTAGAGAGAGAAACTCTCTCTTTATAAAGAATAGAGGAGAGAGGAATGTACAACAAATTCTGAAATCTCGAGCTCAATTTATAGACACGGATAGGGGTCCAGCGTCGCGACGCTAAAGGGTTCAGCGTAGCGACGCCAGCTACAGTGACATGTGTCACGCACTGATTCGTTGGCTCTTATTCTTATCTGATGACGTGGCACTGTTCATGACGTCATTGCTTACGTCACGCTGAGGGTGATTGTCGGCAGCTTTAGATCGCGACATGTGGCACCAGCGCACATTAGCAAGTTCGTTGAGATGTCGACACGTGGCACAGCGCAAGATAGCATAGACGATGATTGTCGGCATCGTAGGATGATGACACGTGGCAGGCGCAAGTTAGCAAATCTTATGTGATGGTGACACGTGGCACGACGCACGTTAGCAAAGTCAAACTTCTCAAATTCTGACCCGTTGACCCGACGCATGTTAGCAGACTCTGGTGCACGTTAGGCATCGCGACTCTGAAGGTCTTGGCGTCGCAACACTGACAATTTACCGAAATGCCCTTTTTGGCCAATTTTCACAGTTTTGCTCCAAATCACCTCCAGAATGTCCTGAAACTTTATTTATCTACAAAATAACACAAAACACATCAAAATATTCACAAGATTCAATAAACTATACAAAATATAAGGTTAAATGAGTTGGAAATAGTGATATAAATACCACTCATCACACCCCCAAACCTAACATTTTGCTAGTCCTCGAGCAAAACATAGAATAAAATAACATAAATAAATTAACTAAGCCACTTTCGTAGGGATCACGGTTGCATTTAGCATATGCAACAAGCCTTTAAACCCCTAGGTGTCCCTAGTGGACGAGTTGTAGTCTCGTGAGGGTTTACATCAATGATACCCACAAACATTTTTACAAAAGTAAAAAGTTAGTAAAACTAATGCACACAAAAGCAAAAAGACAAGCGAAAAGAGAATAAAGAAGTTAGTGACTAATCAGGTGAAACTTCTACTCCAAGTTACTAGTTGTTTTTTTTATTTCTAAATTACTAAATAAGTAAATTCTCCGATTATATTTACCATTCTCCATATACACAGCCAACATAATATTAAACAACTCATTTTTGCCCACAACAGTCATAAGTGCAGTTGATAAGAGAGTAATATTTTTGTCCTAAAGTTCTATCAGATTTCACACCTTTTGTAGCAATGAAATAATTTTTCTGATTTTTCTGATTTTTTCTTTGATTTTTTTTTCTATTTTTTATTTATATACAATATCTTCCGTCTATGTAGCGAGCTTTGGGTCGGTGGCTCCCAAACCAGTTGGCTTTAGGGCACCAGGTGTTAAGACACCCCTACGGACTTAATTACCCAGACTTCAGATATATATATTTTTGCAGCATCTTTGATCCATGTAGCGAGCTTTGGGCCAGTGACTCCCAAACTAGTTGGTTTTAGGGCACTAGGTGTTAAAACACCCTTACATACTTAATAACCCGGATCTCAGATGATTTTTTTTTTACTCCATCACTTTTGAGATGCTCCCTCCAATTAAACTAGAGAACTGAATATTACAAACTTTTCAATTTTAGCTCATGTCTGTATGTTTCCATGTATGTTGATAATACCTGCCAACTGAGCATAAGAAGATCCATTTTAGTCCGTTTATGGAGAATTTACAAATTAAATAATTCAAAAGGAAACAAATAAAAATTAACTTGTTTTGAATAGGTTTGAGGTACGTCTCAGGAGTAGAAACTCCTTACTCGGCTATCTCTTACCAATTTCACTTTTTTAGTCAAAACAAAAAAATGCAAAATATTTTTGTAATTTTTGAAAATTTTTCAATTTTTTGTATTTTTCGAAAAATTTTGGACTAAAAATAAAAAACAACACACAAACTAAAAACGAGGTACTAATCAATTAAAGAACTCTCATTTCTTTGATTTTAACGGAATTTTGTTGCATAAATGAAAAATTTTAACGGAAAGTTTTAACACAAAAGCATTGCACCCCCAAACCTAAATTAAGCATTGTCCCTAATGCGTTAAAAACAAAAACAAAATATAAGAACAATGGTACCAAGTTTACGCGTCAGTCTCGTCCTCGTCGCTGTCTTCAGATGGTGGGTCTGGAAACTGTGGAACAGTAATGTGCAACTCATTTGCCATTTGTTATAGTGCATGGCCGATTGCTCTATTATATTGAAGCATATAATCCACACGAGATCCCGAACGACGAACTTCATGAGAAATAGTGCGAGTCCTTGATGATCTTTGTGGTGGCTGAAGTGGTTGTTGTTGCTGTGCGGAAGAAGATGCTCCAGCTTGAGCTCTCTCTCTGCTCGGAGCTGCTGTATCAGTCGGGGAGTCAGAGCTGTCATGGGCTGCATAGGTTCTTCTTGCGGGTCAACTGGAACCATACCCAAAGTGCATAAGGAAGTGATCAGGTAAGGGTAATACAGTCCAGCTTGCGACTGGGTAGCAGCCCAAGCAATATTTGTAGAAATAAGCACTCACACGTCAATGGATAGCCCCGTCATCAAACAGTACAACAGAACCATCCTCTCTCTGGTGATAAAAGTGATATGGGTACCCGGAATGAGTGATCTCGTGAGGAAGTGAAACCAAACTCTCGCATCTGGTTTAAGAAACCTGGAACTCATCTTCATGTATTCCCCACTGCTGCTCATTTCCCAGGTGGCATTGGGGACACATAACTCATCTGTCATCTGCGAAATCTCAATCTCATTTCTCATTGCCGTATAATCATCCACCTCCATCTCCGGGATCCCATAAAATTTATTGATCGTCACCGAGTCAAAAGAAACCTGTCTCCCTCTCACCATAACCTGATAAGCGACATGCTGAGCAGCATTCGCATAAAACTCTCGGACAACTGTGATGCACGCCGGTTTAGGTTGCTGGCAAAGTTTCTGCCAGTGTCTGTTGGCAATCACCCTGTCTATATCTGGAAATAACTCAGAGGGAATCTCAAAACCTCTCTCAATGATCGCAACCTTCTTTGTCAATCCCCTCTCATAGCGCTGCTCTGCAGCCGCTGAGACAAATTTAAAACTATCAAAATTAGGTTCTGCAGACGTCGAATCCCTCGCTCTCTTCGGTATTTTTCTGAAAATTTGGCAGAATCTCATTTGTTTTTCCAACAATCCACAACAACACAAAACACTCAATCACCAAACACTCCAAATATCAATCTTTCTTCACACTTCTCCCCCAATTACTACGAATCAATTTGTCAAATATCAACACTTCGCAATTCCAATCCTCGCAATACCAAGTCATAAACAACCAAATCACCAAATTCAATCCCAATTACCAAATCAATTTTTTATCAAATCATTACCGTAATTTCAGTTTTGATTTTGGCAGTGGAGGATACTGATCGGTTTGGACTTGGGTTGATTTGCTGCTTCTCGGTTTTGGTTGTGGGTTCGGTAAAGATGGCTCTTGGCTGGTACATGTGCGGCGAATGGTGGATGGTTCGGCAATGGCTTGGTGCGATGGGGGTTTGGCTAGGGTCGTTGGTGGCTCGGTTGTGGTTCTCGGCTTCTGGTGTTGTGTTGCTCGGATTGTGACTTGGCCGAATCAGTTGCTGGCTGTGGTGGTCTCGGCTTTTCCTGGTGATGGGGTTGTTCGGTGGTGGATGTGTGGGTTTCTTAGTGATCTCGGCTTGGTGGTGTCTTGGTTGTTGAGGCTCGGTTTCGGCTGCTGTTTGGGTGGTGATGGCTGGTGTGGTCGATGATGATGGCTCGGTTTTGACTCGGCGAAGAAAGGGCTCGGTCACGGTAAGGGTGGCTCGCGGTGGTTGCTCAGGGTTTGGATCTCGGCTGGTGAAGACTCTCGGTCATGATGGTACTCGATTTCGGTGATGGCTCTCGGCTATGGTGGAGGTTGGTGGCTCGGTGAAGGTGGAAATTCCGGTTGTGGTTTGGTGTGGGTGGATCTAAGTGAGGGTTGCTGGATCTTGGTGGTTCACGGTGGTGGGTATCTCGGCTTTTGCGGTTTCGTCTTGGGTTTCTGGTCGGCCGGCTCGGTGATTGTGGTTTCGGTCTCGGTGGCTTGATGTTTGAAGAAGATGATGGACTGAAATGGAGATCTGCGGTGCCTTTGCTTATGTCTCTGATTTCGAGTCAGCGTCGCGACGCTGAAAATTGCCAAGCGTCGCGACACTCGGTTATTTAGGGTTAGGGTTTTGACGCGGTTTTTTTTTTGGCAAAACCATGTCTTGCGACTGATAGATCCATAGGGATGCGTCTCAAGATATGTCTCCTTACTTGGCCGTCTCCTGGATCAACTTTGTATCTTCGTGATTTTGTCAAATTTTTATTATGAAAATCCCGCTTGCACTGGCTTGCTTTGCCCTAAAAAAAATTCCGTTTTTATTTTTCCTGCAAAACTAACACACAAAATTAAAAAGTTCACACAAACTATGAAAAATAAATTACAATAAATTGCATGGGTTGCCTCCCTGCTAGCGCTAAAATTTTCGTCTTCAACCAGACGTGACTGATATCTATTTGTCAATGAGGTTTCAATGTTGTTTTGGATGTCCGATTAAAGACAATCTCGTGAGCGTTGCTTTTGAAGGGTCTCTTCCAACGGAAAAATGGCAAAAAGAATTTTGTCATATTTAGTGCTTGTGCCACCTTTTTATCTTTATTGCTCTCTTGGTTCCTGAAAAGAAAGAAAGAAAATTAGGAGGTCTCGTATGGTGCTTGACTTGGAATGGAAGTTCCATTCTATCAAGCTTCTGGGCGATATCTTTGATTTGTACTCCCCAAAACAGCAATGTTTCTCCTGAATGCTCTGAATCTTTATTAAGGTAAGACATTTGCTCATTCATTTGCTCTATTTCTTGCTCCACCTGAGGATGAAAAGATGTGTCTGACATTAGGTCTTCATCCTCTGATCTGAGTAAAATGATCGGCTCAAGTAGATATTCTTCATACATCATTGCAAAACAATCTCCAAGATCTTCGTTTTGAGGACACAGAATTCCATCCTCATTTGTTGGTGCAGTTGGTACAAATAGATCAGCTTCATCCTCGTCAGAATCTGAATAATAAAAATCAAATTGAGACTTTGCCGGTTCGGGCTCCTGAACTGATACCTCTGGTTGTTGATACTGCTCAGCCTCCTCCTCTGTTGAAGTGTCATTGTGAAATGATTGGTATCCGAAGGCTTCATCAGTGTCATTTGAAACTGGTTCTTGAGGTATGTAGTTCTGATTTTCTGTTAATTGTCTGATCTGATCTGTCATTCTCTGTATAGACGTCGTTTGACTCTGAATTTGTGCATCTAATTGAGCTTCTCGTTCCTCGAACCAATCTTTGAGCATGTGAATCAACTGATCTCCATCTGATGGTTCTGTTTGTTGATGAAAACTGCATATGGATGGTGGATAAGATGGAAAATGTGGTTCTGTGAAATGTGATGGCTCGTCATACCATGAAGGATCTTGATAGTTCTGCAACCCTGGATGGTAGTTGTATTCGCAATAATCGCTTGGGTGGTTACCATTACATATGTCACATCTCCACATTGAGTTCTGTTGAGCAAATGTAGTATTGCTTGGTTCTGGAATCTAGTGATAATTGTTGGGCTGGACAACAGGCCTCAGAAAACTGGACTGTTGTTCCCAAATGTGGGGTGTATCTACTTGTAAAGAACGTAATCTTTCAATCTCCCAGTAGTGTTTCATTTTTCAATCACCTGAAATAAAAGAAGAAAGAAATAAAAATTACAGATAAAAATAAAGAAAATTAGATACAAGTAAATTAGATAGCTTCAAAATTAACAACTCAAGAAATATAAGTCCCTGGCAACGGCGCCAAAAACTTGACCGCGTAAACACACACGTATAACGCAAGCGCACGTATCGTTCAAGTAGTATAAAAATATCGATCCCACGATGACTTAATTTCTACTGTTGTTATTAATTGTTGAATCTATTTATTTACAAATATCTAATTAAAGGGAGAATGAAATTGATTGCTTGATTGATTTGGTTGATTGTAGATTTGCGAAATAAATAAATAAAAATATAAAAGAAAATACTAAGGAAAATAAAAGACACAAAGATCTAAGGTTGTGATTTCTTTTAATATCATTTTAAAGATGAAGTGGTTATCTTAAAGTTGGGTAATATATTGATTTATTAACCTGGAACACTAAATTATGTGTAAGCCTCTGTCGATAGTCAGACACAAATACCCAGTTTAACCCAATTGAACCATATGTCTATGTCAACCAAATTATCTGAATTCATTAAGTTTAAGTTCCAATTATGGCTACCCCCGCCCGACATGTATATTCCTATCCTGTAAGGAAATCTATTAAAGGGTTATCTATCCTCAAGGAAGATCGTGGGCTATTAAGTCTAAGGCTGAAACCTAAAATCCCTATGTCTAGTTTATTTTAGATTTACCACATCAATCTTATTGGTGATCAAACAAGAAGAAGCATTAAGCTTAAGACTTAATAAATAAATCTTTATAATATCCAAACTATAATTTAACCCCTTATGAACTGGTGATAGTAAAAGTCATCACAACCCCAGATAACTAATACATAACTAGGGCTAGTAAAAACATAAAAGTAAAAGACATAAAGTAAAAATGCTGAAAAGTAAAATAAAATAAAATGCTAAGGTAAAAGGAATTATTTCTACTACTACTTATTTAGATATCTCCCAGTAAAATAATATATAAACTTGTGATTATTACCAACAAGCCATATAGGCGGAACCAAAATAACCAGCCATAAAGGTGAAAAAGAAATTTTATTACCAACCGACCAATCTGGCGGTATCCTGATTAAGTCAAATTTTAAATAGTAAATATATTATTTTTAAGGAGATTAATCTAAATAGTAACAGTAAAAGAATTATCTTTCACCATAGCTAGGGAAGTTACCTAATCATGGTGAATAGTAAAAACTGTAAAAAGTAAAAATTAAATTACTATTATTACAAAACGTAATTAAAATTATTTACAAAACTAAAAAAACTAAAAATTAAATAATCTAGAGAGAGAAACTCTCTTTATAAAGAATAGAGGAGAGAGGAATGTACAACAAATTCTGAAATCTCGAGCTCAATTTATAGACACGGATAGGGGTCCAGCGTCGCGACGCTAAAGGGTTCAGCGTCGCGACGCCAGCTACAGTGACACGTGTCACGCACTGATTCGTTGGCTCAGATTCTTATCCGATGACGTGACACTGTTCATGACGTCATTGCTTACGTCACGCTGAGGGTGATTGTCGGCAGCTTTAGATCGCGACACGTGGCACCGGCGCACATTAGCAAGTCCGTTGAGATGTCGACACGTGGCACGGCGTAAGATAGCATAGATGATGATTGTCGGCATCGTAGGATGATGACACGTGGCAGGCGCAAGTTAGCAAATCTTCTGTGATGGTGACACGTGGCACGTTAGCAAAGTCAAACTTCTCAAATTCTGACCTGTTGACCCGGTGCACGTTAGCAGACTCTGGTGCACGTTAGGCGTCGCGACTCTGAAGGTCTTGGCGTCGCGACGCTGACAATTTACCGAAATGCCCTTTTTGGCCAATTTTCACAGTTTTGCTCCAAATTACCTCCAGAATGTCCTGAAACTTTATTTATCTACAAAATAACATAAAACACATCAAAATATTCACAAGACTCAATAAACTATACAAAATATAAGGTTAAATGAGTGGGAAATAGTGATATAAATACCACTCATCACCACCCGAGACGAGCTGAAGAAGACTAAGGAGGAGCTACAACAGGTCAATGTGGACCACGAGAAGAAGATGGAGCAGTTCGAACAGCAAATGCTGGCTTTCCGCCAGATGTTGGCGGCCTCACTCAGTTAGGGTGCATCGGGCTCGAGCATCCCTCCATCACAGTAGCAATAAATTTTATATCAATTTGTATAAAATTTTGAACAAATAGTTTTAATGTAACATCCCCAATTCGGGAGATCTTACCGGCAGGGAATAGGCCGTACTATCCCCCTGAGCCTCATACCAATCTGACTGATCAATATTGTCATACTCATTTCAAACAAAGTTTATGCAAAAGGTTCAATGTTTAACTCAATACTCATAGAAATACATCTTAGGTTTCCAAACAATGAACTTAAATGTACTTTACATTACAAATCTGATGTTATTCTCACACTCAATGACTGAAACTATGCAATATATGTCATGCAATATTTACTTGACCTTGACTATGCTGACTTCTAGACTCAATCTGGTGGACTCAACACCCCAAGTGACTGCCAACAGTATCTATTCGCTCGAGCTTGTCCTCAGGGAGATCCTGCAAAACAAAAATACTAGGAGGGGGGTTAGGTCGTTTCAACGACCTAGTGAGTGGATATTTTAAAAACAAAACTGAAATACTTTATAAAAATCCATGGTTCTAAAACCAAAATCATTTCAAGAAATAGTCTCTTATGCTCTGAAATATTTTATGGGATTTCTCTAAATCGTGAATTCTCTTGAGAACTCCTTTAATAAACAATTATCTTTGAAGAATCATGTCTCAAAAGTTTGTCTCTGAATCCATAATATATAAGTCAGGATTTTCTTTTCAAAACCTTTGTGAAAATCATTCATAAAACATATGTAAAATTATATGTAAGAATATCATCAGTCATCATGTACAATAATCATGTGGTCTTGAGGCGTTGTACGCACAGTCCCCCAAGCCACTAAATCAGTAAACAATGGTGCTATCAGTGCCACCAACCTGTCTCTGAAATCCGGGTCTAGAGGCGTTGTACTCACAGTCCCTCTAGCCCAATACCCAGGATCTAGAGGCATCTGTCATCTCTAGTCCTGTATCCCGTGTGCACACGTCTATATCTAGTATCAATACCGATACCCATCAATACCATGTCCGTCAATTCCATATCCGTCAATTCCATATCCGTCAATTCCATATATGTATCAAGTTACATCTGAAGTGAGTTTTTCCCTCATGCCTCAAAAATCATAAATCCATATCTTTGAAATCATTTTCATCATGAAAGCATTTATCTGAAACCAAGCTTTATCAAAAGCTTAAATCATATATCATATTCACATGAAATCATCATTTTAAGTAAAACCAATAAATCAATAATCTGCAAAATCATATCAGAAACCACAATTAAAAACTTTAAAATAAATACTCCCAGATAAGAGAAAAGTATCCACTCACAGTGCTATGATAAATCAGGGATGGTACACATCATGGGTGACCTTCGAGTATTCTGGAGTCGATTTAAAGTCAAAATAATATTAGATTTCGTTCTTTATAACTCGGAATATTTTCATATCACATGAAATAATATATAAAATGCATGGACACTTAATATACTGAAGTGTTAGATATATCTATGGAACCTGTGAATTTTACAGGCTTAGATTTGGAGTTGTGCAAACCAGGTAGCAAAAACTTATATTTTCCAATCGCTAGAAAATTTACTGTTTGATATCTAATTTTAAAAATTCACTGCGATTAATTGGAGATGAATCTGAAGCTGATATTTTACTAGATTGATCCATAATGTATCTAATTTATGTAGGTTTTAATGGTTCTCAATTCCGATACCAGAAACTCAAGTTATAGTCTGAAGTTCAAGGGCTGTGCAACCAGAAAAACTGGGCACAGTGGCGGCATATTTCCCGACTTCAAAAATTCATTCCGGTCTCATCTTAAGTCCAAAAATTCTAAATTTTGGATATGCTACTCCTTTATATGTCTAGTTTATCCAGAAATTTATGCTTCATCATTTGGGCATCAAAAACGCCATATACAACCAAATTATTATACCATGTCCAGAATATGTCTTCATTAAACTTACTGCCCAACATACCAATTTCATAATTTAATATGAGCTTGTAATTTCATCAAACACTTGGTGTGTCAAGTGCACAAACTTCACCATTTTTATAACACAACATAACATCAACCAACTTTACCATCCTCACACAAGCATTTCTCAACACTTCAACATTAAAACACAAGAATTCAACTTCCAATCATCATTCCAACAACTTATAATAAAAGACATGTTATCATCAATCCAAATACAATTAATTCACTCCAATATCATCAAATCAGAATATCTATTTCCATAGGTTCCATTGCATTCCAATATCAAGGGTTTTCTTAATTTGGGGGTTTCTTAAATTAAGAACTACTTAACATAATAATTAGCTAAACATCAACAATCTCAAGTCAATAACACCAATCAATTACCAAATGACTAAAACATCATCATTTCAAGTTTGGGTAAAACATTTCCTTACCTTGAATTCATTTCTTTCTTCACTAGCATAATCCCCTAAGCTTCCTCTTCTTTCTTCTAAGCTTGCATGTGTGATTAAACCCTTGAATCAACTCAAATTTGGTGGAAAAATGATGAAAAAATTATGCATCATCTCCCTCTCTCACGTTTTCTCCTCTCAAAAATGAGGGATGAAAGAGTTATGTCCCCTTTATATACTAGGGGCTATTTGCAAAAGATGAAATAATAAGAAATGTTTGAAACTTTAAGAATTCTCCAGTTTAGTCCATACGTATTGTTCATCCGAATTTTGAGTTGCATTATTGACTTGTTTCTAGTTCGAATCCAGAGATATATCGATTTGAAAGTTGTATATCTTGGTCTTAGCTTTCCGACGATATAAAATTCATAAAAATTGGAGATCGTATGAAAAAGTTACAACTTGAATACTAATGGTTGTCCGAACTTTATAATGAATTCCATATCATTTCTTCGTGGAAGATGTCGTATGTGCCTAAAGTAATTTCATGAGCCTAATACACATTTTTATATGAACAAATATCAAGTATTATGCCACTCCTAACTTAGTAGTCGTCAGGTTACCGGGGTGTTACATTTAATATAATATGTATTTTTTCTTTAAAAAAATTCAATATAATAATAAAATAATTATTATATTTCGTAATTTTGTTATTAATCAAAATTTTTTTTAATTAAATTAAATATTAAATTAATTATTTTAGACCAAAAAGCAGTAAATTAATAATTTTAAAAAAAACACATTTGTTAACTATTTTCGTCGAACTAGTCGACGCTAAATGTGTTTTTAGCTTCGAAATATTCGACGCTAATAGTAAAAGAATCGCCGCTGTAAGTATACAAATATTATTTTTTTAATATACTTTAGCGTCGAAACTAAACGATGCTAAAAGTCTAACTTTTAGCGTCGAATTATTTCGTCGCAATATATGACCTATAGCGTCAGAAAATTTAATTTAGCGTCGAAATACATTGGACGCAAAATGGTAGTTTTTAGCGTCGAATTTCTTTGTTTCGACGCTATATATTATTCTCGTCGATATTTCGACGTCCAATTTTTGCGTCTAATTAATTCGACTCTAATTTACATTTGCGTCGAAACTGAGGATTTTTGCGTCTATTATTTTCGACGCTAAATGATATAATTTTTGTAGTGATTTTTGTAGCTAAATGGACTAATGTGGTACATAGACACAACCACGGTTCCGATTCTGGAACCGAAACGGTAAGATTTCTGTTCGGTTAAGGTTAACTGGAATCGTTGGAATCGTTCAGTTCCAACGGTTCAACGGTGGAACCGTTTAAAATTTATTATTATTACTATTTTTTTTTTAAAAATCATTATTAAAATTTAAAAATAAAAAATAAAATCGGATCGGAATCGAAATCGAACCAGAACAATTTGATTGTACAGGTACATCTATAATGCAACATTGTCTGATACGACGTCTCCATTTTTACCTTGCAAACCTCTTATACCCATCTAATATTGATCTCAGTTTTTGTTGCATGAAAATTTGGGTTGTTAGCAGCCGAAAATTTACAAAGATACAAATGAAAAGTTTGAGGTAATCAATGGATACTAGATAAAAATTAAACACATACATGTCTTTACGAGTCTCCCGAGATTAATGGTTTATTGGGATAAACCATCGGATCAAGTCACGATATATGACATGTACTGCTCTCAACGGTTTTTACTAACCGGTCCGTGTTAGTAAATCTTGATCAGGAACTTTATTTAAGGATATACATCTTATAGTGCGCTTACCAATGTCAATTACAAATTACGTTGTAACTGCACACTACATTGTAAATCACAGGGTCTTTGTCTAATATACATGTATCACTAAACCAGATTTAGTTTCAATCTAATCATAATTAGATATCTAATCGTAATTAGATCGAATATGTGTATAAAAGATAAGAGGTGCTACCATTAAATAAGTAATATTATAGAAAATGGAATTGCTCGTATTCATGAATCAGACATAAATACAATCCGGACTGGCACTCCGAGCACCAACCCTAACAGTTACAATCCTAGATTTAATGAATTAGCTACTCATAATATTTAATAAAAACATGTTAATCATTATTATAAGGCAAAAAAACTCATAAAAAATAAAGATTAATAGAAAATAGAGGAAATGAATTCTCGTTTGCAGTCTTCATCTTCAAGTTCCACCACCATTTGAAACACTCGTTCTTGCCTTTCTCTAGGCGTTCTTCTGAAGGCTCCAAAATATGTTAGAAAGCTTGATAATAGGTTCCGAGACGAACTTATGTTTATATATGAGGTCTTAGGGATATTTCCCGATTAAAAATCGAGTTTGGGACGGATCCGGGCCGACTTCCCGCGCATCGCTCGCTCTTGCAACAGACTTCGGCGCGTCGTGACGTGACAAAGGCATAGTCACGACACACCCAATTTCAAACACACTAGTTACTTTTGTTAGGGGTATTCGGGTCGGGCGCAGCGGAAGCGCGGGTTTGGGGCGCGAAACGTATTTCAAAACTTTTTCAAAATACCGAGTAAATTATTCAATATCTAATATGAATAATCTATTCGTGTTCCACCCATAAACTAAAACATTACTCACATGTATGATCCGATCAAATGGAGTAATAATCCGACCTCAAAAGTGCCGACCACATTATGTCCGACCAGACGAGGACCGACAACAAAAGTGCCGACCACATTATGTCCGACCAGACCATAAAAATGCCCACCACATTATGTCCGACCAGCCGAGGACCGACCAGCCGAGGACCGACCAGCCGAGGACCGACCACATTCAAACAGACGAATATTTTTCATGCATCATATACAAATCCAAATACTCAACATAAATGAAAAGCCAAAAGGTGGTACAAGGTCAAATACCTTGAAACCAATACTTAAATCATGTTTCTAAAACACCATTCTTCCATCCAATCAAAGTCTCAACACAATGAAACAACTCAAGATCAAATCTAGGTCATCTAAGAGTGGGTCAACAACTCTAGATTAGCAACATGGTTTTATAAACCTTAAAAGATTACATATAACTACAATAGTCATACACTTCCTTCATTACACATGCTTAACACTTTCAACAAAACAACCATCAATCAAAACCACAAGAAATAAAGAAAGGAACATCCTAAGAATATCACATATTAAAGCCTAGAACAAAAGGAATAAATTCCTTACTAATAGCAAGTTCAAGAAACTTACTAAAAATCCAAGCTTTTGATGTTTTACTTTCTTTCTCAAGCTTTCTTTTGGCTTCAACAATGGTGTCTTTCTTTTGTAAAAGTGTATTAGGTTAAGTTAAATGAAAAGCAAATGAAAACAATTTATACTTGTCAAAAATTAGCCTTGGCCGAAATTTACAAGACAAAAAATACAAGTTTTCATTTCAATTTTCATTTCAAATGCATTTAGTTAAAGTAAATTAAATATCTAAACTAACTTTATGGATATTTATTTACTTTAATAAAGCAACTATAATCATTACAAATTAAATATCCTAACATAAAATATTTATATTTTAATTAACTTAATCATTTAACAATTAAATAATTAATTAATTAATCAAATACAAATATATTAAATATATGTATAATATTTACATTAAATATTATAAACATATATTCATTTAGGATAAATGTCAAATAACTCATTTTGACTATTAATTAATGTGTATTTAAATTAATCAAGTATTAAATGTAAATACACAATAATTACGTAAATGACTATCGGGTCTCTTTAGCATGTAACTTGCGTTCAACCATTAAACGACTTTATAAATAATCAATATTATTTATTAATGTTGCTCTAGTGCTCTACGAGTATGTTTCATTATTGAGACTCTCTAGGTTCAGGTATTTCCGTCACGAAATCAAATTTCATGTCCATAATCTATCCACCCGTAGATTATGACGATCACGGATAATCTCGCTGAACCATACAGGTCGAGGTCATGGCAGATGTATAATCCCTCCGTCACAGGTATCCGGATAAATCCCAGAGATACAGATGTAAACGTCAAATCTCTATGGGGATTATCCAGTCGACTATTCTATTAGCAATCTCAAAAAGAATGTTTAGAACTAGCTTCTAAACTTACCACGGGCCCATGGTTTTATCTGATTGCTAATCATATGGACTACCTATGCTCTGATACACAGAACTGACGGATCCTATCTTGACACACATAGGACACCCTGAGGATCTATCTACACCCAACGAACAGGCGGAGGTTTGATCTAAATAGATCGGTGACGTGACTGCCATCTAAGTGTAGAAGATGTCTCATGTGCCCACAATGGCATCTCAAGTCTAAGAATCACAAGTGCTACTCAACCCAAGAAGATTCTCATTGACGCTGGTGTACCATCCATTAAGAATCTTCGGTGAGTCGTTCAATGTTTATCCACTATAAACACCTACACGTCTATACTAGTCTCCAAGACTTATGGTTCATTGAGAAACCATTGGAATCATATATTCCAGTATACGACATGTACCGGTCTCAACGGGTTTACTATACTGACCAAGTAGTGTAAACCTTGACCAGGAACTGTCTGAGAATGACAACGTCATGATACTTCTCAATGTCCGTTGCGACGCTTTTGCAACTGTATCATGACTAATCATTCTAGGGTCATTACGTCTTTACCATAAAATAGAATAGATTATATTATAGAAACTGCATATATTATTACTAATAATAATGTTATACAGAAGTATTTAACAAAATACAACCGGGAATTGGCGCTCTGAGCACCAACCCCTACAACTTTAGGATCATTAGCGCGTCTCGACACACTAAGTGCGTTGGGAAGCGCATTTTGACTCTGAATTTTTCCCGATTTGTTCAATATCTTGTCGTTTTTATCTATAGTTAATTTCATTGATTCGGATACCTGTAAAAACACACTCAAAACACATCAAAATTATCATAAACCACGAGATCACCCACAAAATATTAAGACAAAATACGAGAAATATAGGGATATTAACCGCTCATCACCCGTTATTAGGTCAAGACTTTAATATATTAGAGCATATATAATTATGAGAAAACATTAATGACATTATAACCAGAGATATTGCTTAAATAAATATTCAAAAAAAAAAAAAAAACCCGATCTTAAGTAACAAAACTTTCCAAAAATAAATTCTTCGTATGAATATTTATTAATTGAATGTTGACTGCATAAAATTTGGAGATGTAAAGAAGGAAGTGCCAACCTTACAATATCTGAACTTTAATGCATAGTTTGCAAGTACTGTCATTAGGTTATGTATAATTGGCAAAACAGATAATTTAAAGTTAACTAAAAACAAATGCATTAATTTTCTCCACTGTCTTCATATTACTATAAATATTCAACATTCTACATCAGCCTGCATGTACTTATCAATTCAACACTACCCAAGTAAGCATTAATTTTCACTCTAGCTATTTTATGCTAGATTTTTTTTTTTTTTTTTTTTTTTTTTTTTTTTTTTTTTTTTTATTACTATTAGCAGGCTCTAACCCTCTCTTACTAATTACTAGAGTTGGCAATTGATGGGAATTTATCAATTTTAATTCCATCTCGATTGTAGATTAGTGATAAAAGAAACTTCGAGTCTCATATCAGTTTTTGAATCAATACGTTTTTTAATCCTAAATTTCAACTCAATTTTTTATTTGAAAAGAAAAATTATCTAAATTGGAATTCGAAACTTTCTGTCATCCCTACTAATTACTCACTAATATTTTTGTAGCTAAATGGACTAATGTGGTACATAGACCCGGTCACGGTTCCGATTCCGGAACAGGAACCATAAGATTTCGGTTCGGTTAGGGTTCCATCTAATCGAACTGAAATTGAATCGCCGGAACCGAACAATTCCAGCGGTTCGAATCGGAACTGTTCAGTTCCAACGGTTCAACAGTGGAACCGTTTAAAATTTATTAATATTTTTTAAAAAAAATCATTATTAAAATTTTTTAAAAAAATAAAACCGGACTGGAACCGAAATCGTACATAAGTGTGAAATCAGGAACTGGTCAATTCAGAACCAAACTGGACCGGTGGCCACCCCTAATGGTACAGGTACATCTATAATGCAACATTGTTTGATACGACGTCGACGTCTCCATTTTTACCTTGCAAACCTCTTATACCCATCTAATATTGATCTCAGTTTTTGTTGCATGAAAATTTGGGTTGTTAGCAGCCGAAAATTTACAAAGATTCAAATGAAAAGTTTGAGGTAATCAATGGATAATAGATAAAAATTACACTATAATCATTCTCTAAAGTTAATATTAATTGTTTCACATGGATCATGTTGTCTTATACGTTATGTTCTTTATAGAGTTGTGCTTCAGTTTCGTTTTTAAAAGATCAATTGTGCTAATAATTTTTTTAATTAAAAAATATATATATAATCATATTTGTACTAGATTTGTTATGTGCAAATAGCATTACCCAACAATAATTTGCTTGATTATTTAGCTTTTTATTAACCTAGACACAGGTAAAAATATACTAAAAAATCCTAACATGAGCCTTATGAATATGTTGACAAGCATATTCCTAATTCAACCCATTACATTGAATATGTTTCCAAGTGTAGTAAACGTAATCCAAATTTGTTATATCAATTTCTTAATCAGGGATGGTCCTGAGTTTTTTGAGGATCTATATAAGTTTTTAAAATATGTGTTCCGATAAAATTTTTTGACTTTCTTATTACAATTAATATTATTTTTTCTTAAATTTATAACCCTTAATTTGATATAAATTTGAATATCCCAATTGACCATTTGTATCAGCTAACAAATGAATCTACATTTTTAGCAAATGACTCAGTTACATTTCTTTTCTTTTCTTTTTACCTTCTCTTTACCAATCTTAGCAGTCACACACTTTGTATAATTCCAAATGTTTGCTTCAGGGGAATGAAAAAAAGTTTCAAATCTTTGATTAATTTTGTTTGTGATCCTGTATTAATTGTAGGGTTTTGTTCACATGTCTATTTTAAGCCAAAAATATTCTTTTTTCACTGTTTTTATATTGCTTTATTGCCCTTTTTAATATTTTAAGTTCATTTGAACTCACATTTCTCCTGTTACTGTAACTTCTAATTGAAAGTTCCTACAAGCAATAGCGACAAACAATCTCTATACCCAAGAGGGGGGGTGAATTGGGTTATCGCTATAAATGCGGAATTATAAAATCTTTGCCGATTTTAAGCTCTTATTACCAAGTGGGAGTTTTAGGCAATTTTCTCTATTCCAATTAATAGCCTATATGCAAGTTTCTAATCAATATTATAAATGTAATCAAACTTACAAATAGTAAAAGAGTAGGGAAAGAGAGATACGACACCGCGATATATAGTGGTTCGGCAAACCGTGCCTACGTCCACTCCCTCAAGCCTCGCTTGAAGATTTCCACTAAAATCGAGTTTTCCGTGGTTCACTCGTAACCAAGAGTTTTCCGCAAAGGCGCACTCCGAACCTTTTACAAGATTGAGTTTTCTACGTATGAGCACTCACAACCTTTACAAATTACCCAAACAATGGGATTTCACAAACCACAAGTGTTTTTGATATGAAAGATTTACAACACACTTGGGCACTCACAAATAATAAGAAGATTGTGTGAGAGCAAACCCAAGTGTTCTAAGCTCACTAAATGATGTGGAAGATGTGTGTGTGAGCTTGGATGAGTGTTTATGAATATGAAGGTGTATGACACTCTTTGTTTGCCTTAGAGAATGTATATGAAGGTTTTCTAGATCTCTGACTTAAGGCAAAGGAGTTGGGGTTCTATTTATAACAAAATGCAAAGTTTTCCCCAACTTACAGCGAGACCGGCGAGCACACCGGCGAGGGGACCGGCATACCGGTCTAGGGCTCCAACGGTAACATAACGTTCAAAAAACTAGCCGTTGGACCGGCGAGCAAACCGACGAGGAGACCGGCGAGGAGCTCCCTGGTTCCAGAGAGCATTATTTGCTCAGCTAAAACCGGCATGGATACCGGCGAGCAAACCGGCATGGGGACCGGCATGGAGCTCCCTGGTTTCAGTATGTGCATGATCAGTCAAGACTAACGACACTTGGTATTTTGGCCGTAACTTTCTCTAGAAAATTCCAAATCATGATCCGTAAATTTATACATAAACTAGACACATAGATCTAGCTTCTGTAAAAAATTCAGCTCCAAAAACATTAAGATGAATTTTATGGAATTTTTCTAATGTGACATGTATGCAGAAAACGCACATATGAGCATGTTGTACTAAAAAGGCTCTAGCAAAAGTTCTATGCATCGGAATTGTATTCCGTTTGAACCGTAGCAAACTAGAGACATATATCTATCTAACGGTATATCATTTGAAGTTTAATTCAATCGTTTGATAGTTTTTAGAAGATCATTTGCCGATGTACTTGTGCATGAAGTTCATTTTGGTGCAAATAAAATGCAAATGATTCTTTTAGCATTCTAAGCCATTTTAAATGCAAGTGATGCAAAATGTATGATTCCTAAGAGCTTTAGATCACTTGAGTAAACTCACTTACAATAAAATTTAGCTCTTAATCATTATCTTCGATTTGCCGCTAGTCTTCACATTCTCGCTCTTCACTCCTTATGCTTCGACACTTTTTGTATTGCTTCGTGTTTGCACGTCGAAGTCGTCAATTGCGTTGACGTCATCAAAATCCAATTACGCGACCAAGTCACCAACACTAATTTCAGGTAGCTTTGATTGTGAAGTGAAAAGATGAAGATCATTACTGAAACTTGCATCTTAATGCTTTTATGCATTTTCATTTATTCAGGTACACTTGCGACATTAGAATATGTTACAGTCCATAAAAATGGGCAGGTTGGGGCTCGAAATTTAATCCAAAATTAAGTTTTTAAGAGTGTGATATGATTATTATATATATTTTTTTATCATTTATTGGAGAAAATCTACAATATAACGGAGGTATCATGCCATCCGCGTAATAATCCAATAATTCATTGTCACGCGTGCTAAAATATTAAAAACAGCTAAAAAGATTGATATTAAATCATACATGTCATTTACTAATTTGTTGATGATATACCACGACACTCACGCCTCTGTTGCACCAAAGAATTACTTCATTTATTGATAGGCCCTAAAATTTAAGGTAAATCAGGGCCGCAATGTTTCTTGTATTCATTTTTATGATTTTGATCTATTTCAGGAAATGGGATTCGCGGTTCGATGTATGACTACACTGCAACAACAAAGGCAAGAAGAAATTATACACCTAAATGCACAACTTCTTGCTTTGCTTGATCTTTATATATGTCATTTTTCCCCAATATATACTTGTTATCATGTGATGATGAGTCTTTATGTAATTATAAAATTATTCTATTGTGACCTGAAACGGGAGAAGTCTTTTGTATGTTAGGGAGATAACTGACCTTCTTAATTTTTTTTACAACTGTTAGTACTAAGTAAATAATATAAATACTCTTGAATTATAAATTAAACCTTCAAAAATTGTGAAATCTCATTTCATTATATCCTCCGGATTCGCCCCTACCTGAAGGTCACAATTTCGAGTTGCAGAAGCAATATCTTCGTAGGTTGAATCTTCTCAGAACCCACAACTTGAAAAGTTTCATACGTTGTACCATCCTTTTACACTTGTTATAATGTGTACATACAAGTTACAAAATTTCAAATAATTCTATTAATTGCAGTGCTTGGCTGAGCCTCAAAGAGCTCATTATGGAGGAGGACTAATAGACAATTTCCCACAAGAGGTTCACTTGGAAAAAGGAAAGCTCTATAGTTTTTCTGGTAAGTAATTTGCAATTTAATTATTCTGTTTTAATTTATTTATAAGCTTTTAATTAATTGTTTAGGGTTGAACTGAATCTTCAGCTTGGATTCAAGTCAGCTATGGAAGTGATCAGACTGTTGCTGCTGTGTTTAAAACATCTGATAGGAAACTGATACATGGTGGTAATGTTTTGGCTAAGCATGGGTGCTGGTCTTTTCTAAAAGGTGGCCTTGTTGCCAATTTCACAGGCCCTGTGGAGATTCTTCTTGAGGTGATCATCAAGTTATGCAATATTAATTTTATCATCATTTCATCAACTAAACACAAATGGTAACAAGGAATTTGATTTGCTTTGTTTTTTTTACTCTTAATGCAGAGCAAGAATACAAGTATGGAAATATGGGCTGATAGTGTCTCATTACAGCCATTCACCAAGGAGCAATGGAGATCCCACCAAGAGAAAAGCATAAACAAGGTAATAAATAACACATAAACACACATACATTATACGATTTGTTTTTAGGTAAAAGACACTAAGGCCCTCAAGATTTGTTTAAATGGTCACTTAGACCATCAAAGTTTTATAAACATACATTTATATGGATGGAGAAAAGGGCAATGTTAAATGGGTTTTATCAAGTAATGCATAATAATATTATTATCTACAGGACAATCGGGAGTTTTACCTATTCCGCTTAAACCCGAAAGGGGTGGTTTGGCGGCGAGATTTACAACGATTCCAAAAATATATATATAAAACCTTGTCTACCTAAATGGAAATTAGTAATGAAATGCAGTCCCAAGTATATTTATGAAGCTTTAATTTCCTTTTACCTAGATGTTTTGATCATCATTAATCCACTACCTAATCTATTCACTGTTGAGAAGATAAAAAGTTTGATGTAGAATTTCATCAATATGATGTTCGGGTAGTTGTGGAACCCATAGAATCGGATCGGTGTCTCGCGCAGCAGAAGTGGGTCTAACCCGTGGATATCAAGCATGGGTATAATATTAAATAATTTAATAAAATACTATATTCTATTACGAGTGTATATGAAAAAATCGGGGCTGAATCGGAATTCGGAAACTCCAGAACGGAGCAAAATAAATTTAGTAGGCGTAGTGCGTACCGTGCGCGTGGCACTGTAGCGCCCAGCTTATTATTTTTTAAAAAAAATTATTTCAAAAGCTTTTCCTTCAGCTCACGTCTAATACAATTTAAAAACACCCAAAATTAATTTTTAATATCAAAACCAATATCAACACATGTTATACAATAAAAAACAAGTTTTTCAAAATATAAAATATTTTGACAAAAACATAAATTTATTCTAAATACGCACTTGCGTAAATTTTGAATCCAATACACAAACCAAATTAGAATCTCAATAAGAAATATCTCGTGAATAATTCTAGGTCACCTAAAGGTGGTCAAGTGATTCTAAAATGGTAGTCATAGATCTAAGCTTTAATTTAGAGTTCCAAACTCTAATTTTATGTTTATGTCTAACATAAATATTTTGACTCAATGACAAGCATATTGTGTTTATACTTCCAAAACATCCTAACACAATTAATTAGCCTAATTTCAACATTATGTATCTAATACATAATTCAACATTATATGTCTCACTAATGAAAAATATAGCTTTTAGAGAAGATCAAACTTACCTAGCAAGATTGATTCAAAGATTTAGTCTACTTCTTTTTGTTGAAATATTTGGAGAACTTCCAAGGATTAGCAAGCTTGACTCCAAGATCCAATCTTGATTCCAGTGCTAGCAAGCTTCACCCCAAGATCCAATCTTGTTTTCTCCTAAATGAAATGTTGTAGATAACTCACAAGCTTCTCTAAACACTTCTCTAACTTAGGCTGATTTCTCTAAAAATTTGCTTGTACTTACCTTTCTCAAGTTTTTGCTTTGCTTAATTAAAACATTCCTAAATCTTGCTATTTATAGCAAAACTTAGGTAATTTTTAATTAATAAAAATTGTAATCAATTTTTATGTGGACTTAATCTAATTTGTCCAAATATGTATAATTGGGTGTGACTAATCTCCATTATCTCCTACTTTGATTTAATCCAATTGAATCAAGCCAATGATTAGGAAATAGATTAGTTAAATGTTTGTCACTTTGATTTAATCTAATTAAATCAAGTCAAAACAACATATTATTACATACTTACAATTACCATAATATCCTCAAATGGTAGAGATAATTATGATTTTACAAAATTATTGAATTAATCTATTTAGGTCAAAGTAAATAATCAATGTTATCCAATAACACTTGATTATCTTAGTTGATAATTATAATATCGAATATTATCTTTTATCAAAATTAATCGGCTACCCAAGTGCTCAACGAGTACATTTCATACTGGGACTCTCTAAGTTCAGACATGTTTGTCATATAAGCCTAGCTAATATGTACGTAATTCGATCATCTCCGAATTCGCGAAAAACACGAACGACCTTTCTGAACTATACAAGTCGAGGTCATCACAAATGTTTAACAATCCTTTCGTCATAGGCTATCCGAGTTGTGCTTAGGAAACATAGAATATACTGTCAAGTTTCTGAGGTGCACATCTCATGTCGACATGTCTACGATTCTTCATAACTGATGCGATCCACCCTAGATGATCGACTTTGGCCAAATCTTTGAGAATCGTGACTTTACTAACATGGATACATAAACCTCTTATGGTACACATACAGACCAAAGGATCATATCTTGCTTCGCATTTGATTACTGAGTGCATCGGTCCATACCCAACGAACATCTAGAGGCCATACCATGAAATATTTCTGACATACATGGCATCAAAGTATAAATGATCTCACACAAAATCAATGTTATCCTATAGTCAAAGGATTACATATGCTACTCGACTCGAGGAGATTCCTATTGACGGTGGTGTGTACTTCCAACAATTATGAATCATCTGTGATTCATTCAATATTCGGTCCAACCAATACCCACACGTCTATACGAGTTTCCAAAACTCATGGTACATCTGGTTAAACCATTAGAACTCCAATTCCAATATACTACATGTGCTAGTCTTTTAGGTTATAGGAATTCGACTGTATTCCAAAACCAACGACTAGGAATATTTACTTTCAGAATAATTTATAATAGTAATATTTATCCTAATGTCAGACCATCTAGTGTCCAGTATTACTACAAGACTATTCTAAGATCGATGTCATACTTAGCATATCTATACATATATCTATACATTAATCTAATACACATAATGATAATATCACTAATAAGATATGAAAATGTAGTTATTTTATTAATAAATAATAAAATGTACAATTCAGATTGACACTCCAAGCACCAACTCCAACATATGATACCATTTTATCGTACCCTTTTAAATGGTGAATGAGGTAGAAAGATATTTTGAATAAGTTGGGATGTGTTTTTTGAATCGTTAGAGGTCCAACTGGTTATTTAAGTAAACTTTAGGGTCGGTGGCATAGCCTAAAATATTGAATCAGTATGGATAAAATTAAGGGTGGTAAAAAAATATGGGCCCGAGCCGAGCCTAGAACATTAAGTTTGGGCCCGACCCGGCCCGGGCTTAAAAAATATTATATATATTTATATTTATATTTATATAATAAATTAAAAATATATTTAATTTTTTTATTAATAAAAAACCGGGTCGGATAAAGTCTGGCCCGAGCGTCTGCCGGGCCGAGCTTTTCCCGTGCCCGGGTCAAAAAAAATTGCCGGGCTCGGCCTATTACCACCCTTAGATAAAATTTGATTATGTGAAATCAAAATTTTATTTTCACAAAAAAAAAAAATTTATTGATATTTTCCATTTTAAAATGCGCAAATTAAAATTATCTCATTAACAAATCAGATTTTTATTAAATTATTAAATTGTATGATGAATTTTAACAAATTTTCAGATTGAGAAGGACAACTGTCCCCTCTCATCTCTCATCCCTTAATAGCTAGCCACTTTTTAGGGTTTCGATGTCGTTTTACATTTAATATTAACAATAAACAACAAATCATCTTATTCAGGTGCGCAAGGGCAAGGTGAGGCTCCATGTAACTTATGCTAATAAAACTGCATTAGAAGGTGCTTCAGTTTCCATCAAGCAAATCAACTCAGGCTACCCTTTAGGATGCGGTATGAATCAACATATTCTCACAAGCAAAGATTACCAGAACTGGTTTGCTTCAAGATTCAAGTACACAACTTTCACAAATGCAATGAAATGGTACAGCACAGAGCAAAAACCAGGACAAGAAAATTACACAATTGCTGATGCCATGCTACAATTTTGCAAAAAAAAATGGCATTTCTATAAGAGGTCACAACATTTTCTGGGACAATCCCAAGATGCAGCCCAGCTGGGTTAATAAACTTTCCCCTGAAGAGTTAAGAAAATCCGCAGCGAAAAGAATCAATTCAGTGACTTCAAGATATGCAGGGCAGCTGATTCATTGGGATGTAATGAATGAGAATTTGCATTTCAGGTTCTTTGAGGATATGCTTGGTGAAAATGCTTCAGCAGAATTTTACAGGATGGCTTACAAGCTTGATCCAAAAACAATCATGTTCTTAAATGAGTATAACACCCTGGAACTTCCTGCTGATGAGAAATCAAATCCAATCAACTACAAGAAAAAAATTGATGAGATTATATCATATCCTGGAAATGCTGGAATGTTACTAGGAATTGGCCTGCAAGGCAATTTTGGTTCTTACCAGCCAAATATTGCTTACATTAGATCTGTTTTTGACACTCTAGGATCCACAGGATTTCCCATATGGCTTACAGAAGTTTCTGTGTCCCCTGGCCCGAATCAGGTAAATTAACAGGTATTTAGGATTGAAGTGCTGCCACTTTAAATTTAGAGAAAATAACATTTAGACTCCATATTTTGGTTAAATAGTCATGGAGACCCCCTTATTTTAAAAAATTATCACACAAACACCTTTTAGAACATACATATCATTTTCTAGACAAAATTTGGAGTTCTACATTTTCAAAAATATCATATTTTCATAAATGGTCACAGAGAACCCTTTCTGGGCTACACAGACTTCAAGATTTGTCAAAATAAAGAGTCGAAGATGTATAAAAGAAGTGTGTGTGACCATTTTTAAAGTCAATGGGGTCTTCATGATTATTTCCTCAAAACAAGGGTTTAAATACCCTTTTTCCTTTAATTTAAGGGTCGTGCTAACGAGTGTCCTAAAGACACTCATTAAAAATCCATTCTTAGAAAGTTTTTACATCATTTTTATGGGAAATATAAAAAATTATCAAAACATTAATTACTTTTTCTTTTTTCTCATAAAAACTTTCCAGAAATGGATTCTTAAGGAATACCCTTAAGGCACTCGTTAGCATTTCCCTTAATTTAAAACTATTGTGTGAAATGAAATCACTAGTTGATGCTATTTTTATTTTCCTTTGACAGGCAAAGTACTATGAGGAGATACTAAGGGAAGCTTATGGTCATCATGCAGTTCGAGGGATTATTTCTTTTGCAGGACCAGCAATTGCCGGTTTTAAAATGGCTCTAGTTGATAAAGACTTCAAAAACACTCAAGCTGGGGATGTTCTGGACAAATTGCTCGCAGAATGGGCATCCAGAGCTTTCGAAACTGAAACAGACATTACAGGATCCTCTGAATTTTCATTGTTTCATGGAGATTACAATGTCACCGTTAAGCACCCGGTGACCTAGGCATTAACTTCTTTCAGTTTTAAGGTAACAGAAGATTTTCCGCGAAGAACAGTGAATGTTCAGATAGATGGCTGACTCATCCTCATCTTCTAGTTCTTATATCAAAATCTAAAGAAATAAAACTAGTTGGATACTATTGTATCTTAGAATTTTAATTTGTGTGAGTTCATATCGACTAGTTGGTAAAATTTCATTGAAACTAAAAATATGAGAGCTCGAATCACGTTTAAATAAGGAGAAGTGATAATAAATTACTCTATAAATTACTATAATAACACTTTAGTCATTGTAATTTTATAAACACAAGTTTTATAGTTCAATGATTTAAAATTAACGAAAAATATCTAACGGAATGAACTATATCTTACAAAACTATATGGAATAAAATGTCATTTTGACAATTAACAGATAATATGTATCATTTTACTGTAAATAAATAAAGCAATTTTTGTGCCTTGCACAGCAAGCAATGGGAACTAACTGTTGACTCTCAATAAAAGCTAACCATATTGCTCTTATAAAGATGTAAAGATAATATACAAGAGCTATTGCAGCTACGTACAGAATGTAACTTTAACACATGTAAATTAATAAATTACAATAAAACCTTAATGGAAAGTCGTGCATTAACTCATTATCCGTTTGGTCACGAATTCGAACCTTATAAATAATCTCTCTACGCAAAAATTAGCGATAGCCTTATGCTCTGGGTACGGCTTTTTTAAAGGGAAAAAAGAGATTCATCGACTTCTTGTAGAAACAAAACATGAGACAGCAGCCATGATGATGGTCATTGCAATGCAACTTACATCATCGAAAATGTTAGCATACCGCAGTTCCTGCAGATCCCAAAGAGTAGAAACGCAGAAACGAAGCCCCTTGAAAATCTCTAGCAAAATAGCCATTCACGATCCACAATTCTGCTAAACAAATTAAAATGAAGCACAAAATTTATTAAGAGGCAACCAAAAAAAATGAGACTTGAGGAAACTCAAAGTGAAGTTTCTCAAAAGTTGAAAGTCTGTAGCAGGAATAAATAGAAACTGTGTAACTTATTCGTATATATTTGCTTTTTGCATGTGATGTGATTTGAAACAGCAAGTGAACGTTGAAAGCTGCTAGGTGGAAGCTGCAGCTTTGCTTGGAGTTTTGCGAGCTACTGTAAATTTAGTGATACCTTCGACTTCGAGGATGTTTCCTTTTGATGTCGTGATGAGTAATGATTTATGGAGGAGGGTCCAATATTAAAAGATGACATCGCACACAAGGTTTTTCCGCAATTTTATCCTTATTTTTTTTACAATGAGTCGGTTTCCGCAACTCGAACCTGTGATCTCCATGTTAAAATGGAATAACCTTATTGTTACCCCAAGACTCATCCTCTATGAAGAGTCCTGGATTAAAAGTTTGGAGTTCGAAACCTGCACATATAATTACAGAACAAGTTTTTTTATTTTTTATTTTTTTTATTCATGCAATAAAAAAAAAAAATTGAAAAAAAATTAGGCTACTTCCCAATAACTATACTACGCAGATTTAGAATTTAGATACAATATTAAATTAACACGTTTTAATGCTCACATAGTTACATAACAAGTTTGATTTTTATTCATGCAATAAAAAAAAAAAGTAATTTACCCTCTATTGTAACTTAGCATATGTACATATAATCTTAGGGATGACAATTTCCAAATCCGGACCCGAGTCCGTATGGACCCGGATCCGGATCCTCAATGTTTTTTATGGACCCGGGTCCGGCAGTGGACCCGGAAAAACGCTTCCGGGTCCGGACCCGAGTCTACCCGGGATGGATCCGGGTACCGCAACTCACTATTTTTTTTTTAATTTTTGGTGTATAAAGTACAATAAAGCAATAATTAATGACTTATATACTGTCGGCTCTATATATACTCAAAATTCTATATGATTTTTAATATAGGTGTAAGTAAATGTTGATTTAGTCTTTTATCATTTAAATCATTTATATAATTATATATACAGTCCTTTGTTTTAAAGGATACTTAAAATTGGTGTAAATATTCATTTAGTCTCTATCGTTTAAACCAATTATACAATTATATATAGTCCTTTATTTTTTAAAAAACAAAATACTGAAAATTTCATGTTATGTCAGATTTTGTTAAAATCAGCTTAATGATTGTCCACTTTTAATGTAGAAAATTTTATGTTATATTTCAGATGTACCACTTTTAACACAGTACAATATGCTGTTTTTTTTTTTTTAATGTACCGGGTCCCGGGTACCCGGGTCCGGAATTAACCGGACCCGGTACACTGCGGGTCTTCGGAATTTGTACCCAGATCCGCAATTTTTTTTTTTGCGGATCCGGGTCTACCCGGACCCGAGTCCTCCGGGTCCATGCGGACCCGGGCCGGGTCCGGATCTGTTTGCCATGCCTAGATAATCCACTAAAGTTGTGCTATCGAATAATTGTAATTTTAATAACAATTCAGTTATATTTAAATTATTAATTAATAACTATTAATCATAATTTATATAAAATTCAATACAAAATTTAATTTAACACCAAATATAATTCCGTGAAATTATGCCGAGACTTGACCCACATACCAAAAATATATATATATATATATATATAATAAGATAAGGCATTTGACTGAAATTTTATGTATTATTATGTAAATTTTGGTTATTAGACCCCGCACATAGTTTTATATTATGAACCTAAATCCTAGACCATGTTTGCCAGTTGCCACTAATTTTACTACAACGATTTTTCAACATTATGGGTTATGTAATATTTATATACTACATGAATTTAAAGGTAGACTTTTCAAAGTCCCGTTCATTTGTCCATCATATTTTAAGTATGGCGGAAACAATAATTCTAAGGATATATTTAATATTAATTAATATTTTAAAGATATTATAAAAAGTTCAATTTATTAAATTTTAAATTGATACTCTTAGAATGTTTTTCATACTTGAATTTAAATAAAAAATACATAAAATATTATTGAGTTTTTTTTTTTTTTTTTGAAAGAGATCCACTACTATACACAAGAATATTAAATATCCTTAAATACAAACATGATATTTTAACGATTAAATATACCACTTAAACCGTTAAATATATGAATCTATCCGTAACAAGTCTTATTTATTATTTGAAATTTGAAATTATAATTTTACTTAAGTCCCATCCGGACGCCACGAACAGAATCAACTCCATTACTTTCAAGTTTCAACATCCCATCTCATTTTTTAAACCCCAATTATTAAAGAAGAAAAAATAAATAAATAAAATTGGCCTATTTCACCTGCCATATAAAAAAATAATATTATTGAAAATAAATAAATAAAAGTCAATAGGGAACCAATCAGCAGCCCACAGATTAGTAAAGAGCAAGCCCACTGAAGACTGCGACCGACTAACTGATAAAGCTGGACCACTTGAAAACGACAACGTTTTAATCCCATTTATTTTTTCGCGCGTGGTTTTGCCTCACCAACTAACACGCCACACTTGTCTAAAAACCAAACACGATTGGCTCTGATTGAAGACGCGCTAAAAGTAGCGCGTGGCAAAAGGTCAAGAAACATTCTTTATTTGTCTTTTATTAAATTTACTCAAAAATTTTTTTTTTGCAATCATAATTTTTATTTTTTTTGGTAGTAGTAGTAGTATGAAAAAATTTATTGCTTTAAAGAGCGAGGGAATTGATTCAATTGAAGAGAAAAGAAACGAAGCAAAAGAAAGTTTTTGTTTTTTTGTTTTTTCACTTTTTTCCCAGTGAAACCCTAAATTTTGTTTCTGTTTTGTTGAGTAAAAGATGGGATTATGGGAAGCTTTTCTCAATTGGCTTCGAAGGTACGCTATCTGTTTGGATGCTGAGAAAATGATTATTTATTTATTTAAATTACTACGGTGGAATTTGATGATGTTTAATTTGAGATTTTGAATCGCTTGATTGTCAAAAAGTAAGTTTATGGATGATTGCTAGATTAATTACGTTCTGTTTATGACTATTTGGTTTTGTTAGTTTTATAATTCAAGATTGAGAAAATAAATTTATTTTTTTAATATATTATTGTTACTCATTCATATGTCACATGTGGAGTGTTGAACTGTTGATGAATTTTGAGGTGCAACTTCTCGAATTATGTTTGTTTTCTTCTGTTCTAATTATGTTTATGTGGGTAGTAATATTTTGGTAGAGGTCTGCTTTTCAAATGCAATTATTTTGGTTTGTTTAAATAAAACTATGCAATTTTTTCTTTCTTTTTTTGTAAATAAAAATGCCATCTTTGCGAAACTATCATCTTTAGGCCGATGCCTTTGAGTAACATCTTCTTCGCAAAATTACACCTTATTGTTTCTCAGTGGTAGCTTCTATCTTCTGTATGAGTTTTGAATATTCTTTGGAGAATATTAAATAATTTAACAAATTTATATTTGTTTGTTTTCGTCTTGCATAATATCCACTCTGGTCAATATGCTTATGCATGCTTTTCAGTCAATTGGCATTTTTAATGATGTTGTATCTCTCTGTTTCAAATTAAAATTCTTGCATTGATTCTCGCAGTTGTGGATTTTTTTTCCTTTTGCTTTTCATACAACCCTTTTACTTCAGATTAGCTACTTGCTCTTTTTCATTACTAAATACTAATTATTTTACTTTTCGTATTGAAGTCTTTTCTTTAAGCAAGAAATGGAGCTATCTCTGATAGGCCTTCAGAATGCTGGCAAAACATCACTTGTGAATGTTATCGCAGTGAGTAAATATTAATGTGTTTAATCTGCTTTCTCATATGTTTTTCTCCTGTATCTTTTGGTTATTATGCTGATGGCTGAATGTTTTGTTTCTGGTTCATTCCTGAAGACTGGTGGATATAGTGAAGATATGATCCCAACGGTGAGTTAACTTGTGCAGACTGTCTTACGCCTCTTATTCTGAATCAGGAAGGCACTCTGCTAACTTCTTTTATACTTTAGACAGGTCTCAGTTGTAATTCTATTTCTGTGGAGAATTTTATATAACACATCTCTGTTGTCTAAACAGGTAGGATTTAATATGAGGAAAGTCACCAAGGGGAATGTCACAATAAAGTTGTGGGATCTTGGAGGTCAACCAAGGTTTCGCAGTATGTGGGAGAGATACTGTCGTGCAGTTTCAGCTATTGTGTATGTCTTCAAAACTTAAGCACTCATCGACTGTTCTGTCTTTAAGCTATAAGTTTTTTTTATCTTGTTGAGTTCTTTCACAAATTATAAGGTGGCTTTGCTATGTTCACTAAGGTTCCCCTGAATCTTTAGATCAATGTCATTTGAATACAGGAATATTTTTAATTTTTTTCAAATACATATGTATTTAGTAGTCTTTTGGAGTGTGTTTCTGTAAGCAATTTTCTTTGATTTCCCCTTCTAACATGCGAAGTTTCTTTTGCACTATAATTTGAACCACCATTGGGAATGAGATAGAGAGAAAATATGAAGGTTCAGCGATGTCCTTGTTAGCTTCTTGCAAGCACTAACAAAAAATGACCCAACATGAACCTGCTTGTTAAGCCTGTTTTTTAATAACTTTAATAAAGCAGACAGTGGATCTTGTTTCCTAGGATTAAACATTTCCTACGTCTTCTCTTCTTCTTGCTGAAATATTTCAACATACATAACATTGCTTTCTCTCATGTGATCATCGGTAGGTGCCTTCTCATACAATATTTTGATTTATAAGCCAGCTACACGAGAATGATATAGCACTGACATCTTTCTGTTCAAGCGGAGAACCATTGGATAACATTTTAAAAAAACCTCAAAAGTTTTTTACATATATCAGTCACCAGAGAATTTCAGTTTGTATAAAATCTAGTCACTAGTTTGGTACTTTCTTCCGTATAATTCACTTCCTCCTACTTTAGTTTGGTATCAAGTGAGTAATTGTTGTTTGAGTGACTGGTATCACTACCTTTGTCTAGTATCAAGAGGTCGGTACACTTCGTTCCTCCTCTGCTCTGTCTTTGGAGGAAATTCCTTCTGCTAAGTTTTTTAGCTGACTTTTAGGTCTTTTGATATTATTCCTAGTTCATAGAGTCGTGGAATTTTGTTACCATTAATAATAGTTTATTCTTTTTCCTTTTCCTGGGGAATGAGAGTGAGAGGTGGAGAAGGGATCAGCATTCACCAAGTTTGTGGAGATTTGGTTACAAGTTACAACCTATATTTTGTAGTATCAAGCCGTTTGTGCCCTAAGTAGTAGACTTGCATGGCCCTCTGTCTCGTTGTTTTCAGTTGACACCCCCCCTATTTCCCTTTCTTCATATGGTATATATACATGATTTGACTACTAATTTGAAATTTTTTTTAGCACTTTGGTCTGTGGATTTGTTCTGATCACTTTGGTCATCTGAATGTTTATTTTGCATTTTGCAGTTACGTTGTTGATGCTGCTGATTCTGATAACTTGCCCGTGTCAAGAAGTGAACTCCATGACTTGTTAAGTAAACCCTCACTGAATGGTATTCCATTGCTGGTACTGGGAAACAAGATTGATAAACCAGAGGCCTTGTCTAAAGAGGACCTGACGGAGTTAATGTAAGTGGAGAGCCTAGAAATCAGAACTGTCTTCTGTGTTGCTTGTCAAAATAATCTTTTCTACATATATAATGCATGGCTTAATATTAAATAAAAAATTACAACACTATTTCGTAGATAGAAAAATGAGAAACATGTAATTTTCTGCCCAATGTTGATTAGCCTCAAAATAGGCATAGATTCCGTATTCACTGTTTAGATTCCGTATTCGAGTGCTTTATGCATCTAGCTGATGAATTCTGCATGGTGTTGAGACTTGAGAATATTGTTCTGTGTGCAGGGGGCTGAAGTCCATTACCGACAGAGAAGTTTGTTGCTACATGATTTCATGCAAGAACTCTGCCAACATCGATTCAGTTATTGATTGGCTCGTAAAGCATTCAAAATCAAAGAACTAAGTTACTGTAGTTTTGAACAATATGGACGCCGATTTTTGTCACTGATTTCAGGATGACAGGCAGGTCTACTGTTAGTCTGCTCGGGTCTATTGATGTGTGATCAGTGTTTATCGTTCAACTTGGCTTTTATCATAAATCATACATTGTTGAGTAATTTTACATCAGGAATGAGAACACTGTTGTATTATTTATTATTGAGATACAAGTGATTATGCTTTCTTGTATAGATCTTTATTGGCATTAATCGCTTTGTAAACTGATGGTATATGTGCTGTGTTTTTAATGAAATTATGGTTTCAAATTTTCAATATATTTTATGTCAATTTCTTTTTTCTGTCTCTCCGCAAAGCCCTAGGTTCTGCCTTGGTTAGTCGTATAAGAATTTTAGGTTTTCTTACGTCTTTTCTAGGGTTTCACAGTGTGCATTTATTAGGATACTCTAGGGTTCTCTAAGTTAAACTTCAAGTTCCTTCCGTTATTCTAAAGGGTTTTCATCCTGACTTATTCTAGTTGGGTTCTCTTTCCCTTGCCTTCAACTGATGCTTAGGCTTTTCTCCTTTTTATGTGAAGGGTTAGGTTCTTTGTTTGCTTGAGGAAGGCTGGATTCAGGACATGTTGGCTGCATTGTTTCTGGTTCTGTGGGGATACAGAGACTAGGTTATTTATTTTCATCATAGTTAGCAGGTGGTCAGGGGTTCGTTTTGGATTGTTTTTGTTCGCGGGGCTTCTGATTGTTTACCAGTGGCTGGCTTCGGTATCATGGGTTACGTGTTTGAAGCGTTTTTTGTTGGTTCTTCTGTGCTAATTTGGGATTTTGTTTCAATTTGTGTGTGGGCTGTTTGGTTCTCTGGTTTTTGCCTCAGTTGTGTGCGGAGCAATTTGCAGTGTTAATTTTGATCCTTGCGGTGAATGGAATAACCGGTGCAATTGTGTGGTTTGTTAACCCTCACTGATGATGTTGCGGCAATGGTGGTCTCAGATGATATACAACGCTATGGAGAAGAGTTGGCCGCCACTAGTCTGGTGGGGAAGATCCTTTCACCGAGGATGGAGAATAAAGATGCCTTTATGAAAAGTATCCTAGTGATGTGGAAATTTGTCCAAGGAGCACAGGTTGAAAATCTTGGCGGTAATGTTTTCGTATTTCGATTCTAATCTGAGCGTGACAGGCATCGTATTTTGACTATGTTCCCATGGCACTTTGATCGATCCCTAATGGTACTTTCACCCTTAGCTGGAAATGGAGATATCGCTCTCAATGTGCTTTTTCAGATGCATATTTATAATGTGCCAATATGCTTTATGTCCAAGGATATTGTTGGTAAGCATTGGCAGGGTCCACGCTGGGAGGGTCATGAACATAATGCATGATTTACATAAATTGAGTGGTGTTGAGTTTAAGAGTTGATGTAAAAAAGTTTGATGACAATGTGATATAATTACAACATACTCGAGAGGAGGCAATGCAGTTTGTGAGTATGGATAGGTTATGGGAATTGGAATGCCAGATTGATGGGCTTCTGAATGAGGAGGAGTTGTACTGCAAACAGAGATTCAGAGTACAGTGGTTTAATTTGGGAGCTAAGAATACTCGTTCTGCCAATCAATATGCTTCAGCTCGGAAAAAGGAAAAATTTGTTTCGGGGCTTGGCAGATGCTGGAGGTTATAGTTGGGTAACTGATACAGAGGGGATTGAGGTTATAGTTGGGAGTTTCTATAGAGATCTGTTTTTCAATCACAATACCAAATTCAGAGCATTTGTTGTCTGAGTTTTTTGAATGGTAATGCAGACATCTCAGCTTTGAATCATACAGTGATGGTTCTGATTCCAAAAGTTCAGAATTCCACAAATGTCTCAAAATATAGTTGGATGTTAATAAAGCTTATGATCGGATCGAATGAGGGTTTCTTGAGGAGGTGATGCTTCTTCATATGGGGTTTGCGGAGAGCTGGATTAGGCTGATAATGGCTTATGTTTCTTCATTAACTTTTTTCTTTCCTGATTAACAGTAACATCAGAGGTTGGCTATATTCTAAGAGAAGGTTGCGACAATGGTGCTTCCTGTCTCCTTACTTGCTTATTCTTTGTGCCGAGGCTTTTTCTATTATTGTTGCATACTGTCAAGCTTCTACGGAGGTCTATCGTAACTTGCAGAGGATGTTTTTGTGTGCTTATTCTATTACTTCTGGGCAGATCTTCAACTTTGATAAATCCTTAATTATGTTTAGTCTGAATATTGCAGAAGGGATTCGAAAGGGGGTTGCTGATATCTTTGGGTTTTCCTTGGCTTCTAAGTATTTGGATTTGTCATCAATGGTGTTGAAGTGTTGGATTTCTCTGAAGCTGAGATGGTGGGATGACAGACGGTTCTCTTGTGGGTGTAAGGAAATCCTAATTAAGGCAGTGGCTCGGGCAATTCCAACTTATGCTATGTGTTTTTTCATCAAGATCAATATAGTGGTATTATGATAGAAAATGAGGAATTTTCGATTAAGTTGCGGTATCACTTGGCTTTGCAAGTATTAAATTTCGAGTTTTACATGCTCCTCTGGTGAGACCTCATGGCCTTGACCATGTATTTGAAAGTTTAGGGTTCCATCTAAAGTATAAGATTTTCCATAATAGAACCAAATTATCTATTATGGTAAAGGATTAGAATCTAGGTGTATAATGGCGCTTATCCAAGGGATGTGTGACTCTATTTGCTGCGTGGATAAATCATTTTTGAATTATGAGAATACTACATCTAATAGTTAATGGTAGTTAGTGATTAAAGTGGATTAACTAATAATTATTACAAAAATAATCATTGTGAGCATATAAATATAATTACTTCCTGTTAGAATCTAATACAAAATCCTAACGGCCAGATAATAAAAAATGAAAATGTATTAATAGGAGAAAACAAGTTCACGACCCATGAACCTTCTATCTCTATGCCATATTATTTTTAATAATATAATACACATATTTTATAATTAATGTTAATTCTCATTTAATCTTCATATTTTTAAATCCCTTAATAATGCTCGAGTTCACAAACTTTATCGAGATATTTGAAATTATCTACAGCATCAATTATATAATCATATATATTTTAAAAAATATTTTATTTCATTTTTACTTTGTCTTTTTATATGAATTTTGATTTTAGGGAAGTGTTAGATCATCAAATAAGAAGGATTTCAATTTTTTCAAATGAACGAGGGATACATAAAAAAACATAGATGATAACGTCTATTTTTAATATTAAATGGAATGTAACCACGTAGAATTCATGTCAATATAATATTTATCTAGATACACTCAAATGGCCATTTCTCAATTCCCATAAATCATAATAAGAATGTATATAATCCTATTACGGACTTGGGTTATATATATATACTAGTTTTTGCCCGTGCCTACGGCACGATATTACAGTATTTGGCCCGTGCCGTAGGCACGGTGTTACAGAATTAAATGATTTTATTTTTTAATTAAATGATGCATGTGCCTACGACACGGTGTTACAGTATTTGGCAGTGCCTACGGCACGATGTTACAGTATTTGCTCGTGCCTACGGCACGGTGTTACAGAATTAAATGATTTTATTTTTTAATTAAATAATTTTATTTTAACTTTTTATTTTTTAATTTGAAATTTTTTGACAATTTCCATCCATCAATTCACTATATTTCCTCCAATTACCAATGAAATGATCTGGGCCTTCAATTAAGTCACATAAAGAGAGCCGTTGGATACATTCTCTTTCCTCCAACACCATTCTCCTTTATTATATAGATATAATCGTTAGGAATTTCATCGTTAAAATCACCTATTTCAAATTTAAACAGAATAAATAAAACTTCAATTATTTCAATTTTTATAAGAAACACATTTTCTGAATTCGAACAAACTTATCCTATTTGATGTCGTTTATAGCACTTAGATGAGATGATTTGCCATTTAAAAAAGCAACTCTAATAATAATTATTCAAAGATGCAAATAAGTGCCACGTTGCACATAAACCAGCTTGTCAGTCGGTCTCCGTACTTTTGACTGCTTTTAGACTTCGGTCTTCGTAAACCACGGGATCACTTTTTCGGCCCGTTTGGTTTCCGAGAAAACGAAAGAAAATTCATGAGGGAAAAAATATAGAATTCAGTACTTTCAGCTAAATATTTTCTTTTCTTTCCTATATTTTCCCGCCTGCTAAACAGAGTCTGAACTGAGGTAAGTTGCTACTTTTACAGCTTCTAAAAGTTTCATTTTTACCTTTCAATTTCTCTACTGTCATCTAGTATTTGCTTTTTCAATTTTTTTTTTAATGTGAATTAGTCAATTTTTTGCTAATTAATTTTTTGTTTAATGTTTTGTAATATCTGTTTTTAACTGCTATATTTTTAATAGGTTATTTTTGCTGTTTAATTTCTATGTTTTTGCCATAGGTAGTGATTTTGACGGTGTTAAAAGTGATTTTAAATAATTAAAAGCTTTGAAGCATGTTAAGTATTGGTTAAGTTCGAAAAATAAAATTAAAAAAAAAAAACTTTACAAGTGATTTAATTTCAAAAATCAAGGGATTGGTGCTTTTTCCAGAAGGATTACAGGTGGTTTAACAGAAACTGTTTTTACTTGCATGTGCTTTGTGAAAACCACTCTTGAACACGACGGACATTTTTCTTGCTGTATGCTTCATATAGGAAGGTCAGTGTTGTTTGGTGTTTTTGAAGCTTAGACAATGTTTAAAAATACGTGGTGGCGCCTCGAGGCGGCCGACCATTGAGGCACGAGGCGGCGAGGCGGGCGCCTCGATCCGAAAATCGAAAAAATAATTAAATTGTAATATAAAAATAATAAAAACATGTTAAATCCAAAATATATTCATTTCTTCATAATTCATAATATGTTCAAACAATTATTGATAATTAATCCCTAAATAAGCTATCATCTATAGCATATTGAAAAAGTTCAGACTTAAAATACATATGACATACCACTATACGAATACGACATGATAGTTAACTAAAGTGTGTATTTTTGGCCAATTAATTGAAGTTTAATGCTTACAACAGGATAGTTCACTAAAGTGTGTAATTACAGTATTACACTGCATTTACACCACATATGATTTTAGTCTCGAACTTGCACTTAATCTTTATATATTGCCTTCAAAATAAGTTTATCTTTTTCTCTAGTTTCGTTAATGGATTTTTTTAGGTCATTAACAAGTTAAAATGTAAAAAAAAAAAAAAAAAAAAACAAGCTGAACATATTACCACAAACGCTGTCGTCACCGTCACCGTCGCCGAGAGAGAGAGCAGAGGAGGCCGAGAGAGAGAGAGAAGTATTAGAGAGAATATAAAAACCCTAGAATCAAATTTTTTTTTTTTTTAAATATTGTAAATGAAACGACGACGTTTTGAAATCCCCAAAACGTCGTCATTTCATTTAATAAAATTCAAAAAAAAAAAAAAAAAAGGTTTCGCGTGAGGCAGCCGCCTCACGCCGATTTGCCGCCTCACATAAACCGAAATAGGCGGCCGCCTCAACGCGCCGTCGCCGCGAGGCGGCGCCTACCGAATTTTTAAACAATGAGCTTAGATGACTTTAATGCTAGGTATTTTATTTTAGATGTTATTTACACTGACGAACTTTTGATTTATAGAAAATTGAAAGCTGTCTAGGTGACAGAGACTTGAATTCCGTAATTCAAATGCTCGGGGTTCTGTCGCACCCAATGTAAGAATCATACCACTAGGCCAAATGTCCTTTTATTTATGTTTGTCATTTCATCATAATATTTTTCTTAATTTTTGGTGAGATTACTTCAAAGAGGATAGTCAGTTTCTAATCTCTGGCTATTGATGAAGTTTTGTTGTCTTTGTTACTGGTGGATCACAGTGTAAAAGGCTCCAACCTTTGGATCTCTTGAAGTTTTGGCTCATATCAGTTTACGGCCATGTGGAATCAAAGACTAAAACAATAAAAGGATGGGGCATTCTGAGAATCGAACTCGGGACCTCTCGCACCCAAAGCGAGAATCATACCACTAGACCAAATGCCCTATAATTGATGTTAATGATTTTTATTGGTAACTAATAGTCTACACCTTCTGTCCTTGCTTGTGCTTATTCGTCATTTTCAGTGAGCTTATCTCAAAGAGGATAGTCAAGTGACTTTCTGTGAGCTCATCTAAAAGGGGATAGTCAAGTTTGGGTTCTTTTTGCAGGTGGAGCATGGTACAAAAGGATTTCAGATTCAGACCTTTGGATCACTTGAAGTTTGGTTCTTGTCAGATTATACTTATTGCTGCAGGTATTATAGTGGCTGCCCAACTTGATATCAACAGCTGCTGGTTTTTATTTTCTCCTTAGATTCATTGTATTGTAGTTTTGGTTTCAACTTTAGTTCAGATTACTCTGCTTACATCTTTGGATCCGTAACAAACGAACTAAAAACCCTATGAATTAGTTGATTTTTAGGTTAAACTAAAGCTGGCTTCCAAGAATGAAACTCATCACCTCCTGTACCAAAAATGAGAATTATAGCTCTTACTCTGATTGCTGCCATCAGTAGAAAAAGTGAACTGATATATAAAAGCTTATACGAATTGGAGATTGTTTGATTAAAAAAATTGCCCTATTTTTTTTTTCCACTTGATTCTTGAGCATCTAAATTAGCCTTATTCTTAGTATCAAAAAATAAAAAAGAAAAAAGAAAAGAAAAGGGTAGTAGCCTTATTTTTGACCTGAGAATAAAAACAGTGGAACCGTAAAGTAAACCTTATTTGGTTCCAAGATAGAATGTCTTTTATTTGCTACATATGATTTTAACTCAAGATATCCCTCTACTGTTAATGCCCTATTGCCAGCTGATCTGATGTTCACTGGCTAAATGTTTCCTGCATAGTGTCACACTCACCCTAGAATTTAGCTTATTTACTTGGAAACCATTTGCAACAGTCTTCGACTAAATGTTCAATCAGATGTGGTTCTTAGACCTAAAAGATGCAGTAAATACTCTTAAATCAGATGTATAAATTAAAAGACTAAACAGTTAGTGGTTATAAATACTATATATTTAATGAATCTTTCTTCACAGGTTGCTAGATGGTTTGTGATCCAATCTGGGGTTAGAAGAATTTGGACTATAAATGATATTATATTCAAACTTTGAGTATGATGTAGGGGACCAAAAAATAGGGGGCATTCCGAGAATTGAACTCGGGACCTCTCGCACCCTAAGCGAGAATCATACCACTAGACCAAATGCCCACTTATTGACATTTATCATACTTAATTCTGATTAATACTTTTCCCCCCTCCAAGCATTGAGTTATATTCATTCAACATATGTTTAGAGGTTCAATACTTTGTAGGCTCTGGCTTCTGATGTAGTTATTGATATCATTCCCTTTATAAAGTAGCAAAAGCCTCTAGATTATATTGCATTTTGAACTTGGTATCTCGTGAAAATTTTGGGTCACATTTTGTGAGATTTGCTCTAGCCAAATCCACAAGATGAGCTTGATAACTCATATTTGAAATCATCTTTGGATTTGTTCAAAGTTAACTCTATACTTTGACACATTCCATATTGTATTCTGTTGTGCTTTATTTCCATGGATTAGTTTTTTTGTGGCAAGTCAAAGCAGATGATGTCTTTGCACTGACAACTATTTGGTAACATCCAACAAATACATCTTCTTTTTCATTTATTTTTTGATATTATTGGTTGAGAATCTTCTCAGAAAACAAATCTGGATTCACTGAAATTTTATATTGTAGTTGCTTAGTTGACTTTAAGCCAGATCACATACTTGTATATAAACAGTTATACAGGAAACTAAAAATGATATGAAAGTATATGTTTTAAACTACGATGTAGAGGACCAAAAGTAAGGGGGCATTCTAAGAATCAAACTCAGGACATCTGACACCCAAAGCGAGAATCATACCACTAGACCAAATGCTCACTTGTTGATACCTATCATACTTGATTTCTTATTAATACCTCTTTTGTTTTACTCGAAGCGTTGGGGTTATCTTCATTTAACATATGTTTTGAGTCTCTGGCTCCTGGTGCTGTCGTCACGTTGTCTCATAACAATTTTTCTTTAATGTTGGTGAGATTTAGCACATGACTAGTCCACAAATTAGATATATAATTCATATTGGAAATCAACTTTGGATTCCCAGTTCAAATTTACTTCTATGCTGTTGCAGGTCAAATCAGATGTCTTTGCAGTTTGCTAATATGATTGTTTAGATACTGGTATGATTGTAGGTTGCCACCTTGAAATCTACATCTTTATCATCATGTCTTGTTTGAATTTATTGGTTGAGAATCTTCTCAGAAAATAACTGTGGATTGGTTGAAATTTTATATTTTAGTTGGTTAGTTGATTTTAGGCCAAATCAGATGTGTCTGTATATCTTAAACTAATATCTAGTTGACCAAAAATTAAGGGGCATTCCTAGAATCGAACTCGGGACCTCTCGCACCCAAAGCGAGAATCATACCACTAGACCAAATGCCCGCTTGTTGATATTTATCGTACATCTGTTTTCACATTTATTGTTTTAATTTATTGGTTGAGAATCTTCTCAAAAAATAACTGTCTTGGTCCACAAAATTTTATATTATAGTTGCTTAGTTGACTTTGGACCAGATCACACAATTGGATAATTTTCTTGAAAATTTAAATAGTTGTATAAACATAAAAAATTAGGGGCATTCCGAGAATCGAACTCGGGACCTCTCGCACCCAAAGCGAGAATCATACCACTAGACCAAATGCCCACTTGTTATTTGTAATGGTTGGTTCCTAATTAATACCTTTTTCCCCATTGAACCTATGTCAGCATTTTCTAATCTCTGGTTTTTGATGCAGTTGTTGATGTCAGCAGAAGCCTCTAAATTCATAACTTATCTTGGAAATCAATTTTCTATTTTAATTTTTTTGCAGTTGAAATTTACTTTCAGACCCTGTGGGTCACTGGCTCACTGCATATGTGTTCCATTGTGCTTTATTGCCTTTGCTTAGTGTGTTTAGCAGGTCAAAGTATATTTCTTTGCTCTGTTGAATTGAATGCAGGTCGCAGGTAAAGTTATTTTTTTTCCCACCTTGAAATTACTTCTGCTTTCTCATTTATCATTTGAATCCATTGGTTGGGAATTTGCAAGCTCTCGATCCATTGACATTTTAAGTTATAGTTGCTTAGTTGACTATGAGCTTGATCATGAACTTGTATTATCTAAACAGTTTATACAAAACTTCTAAAAGAAATGTTGGTGAGATTTAGCACATGACTAGTCCACAAATTAGATATATAATTCATATTGGAAATCAACTTTGGATTCACAGTTCAAATTTACTGTGGCAGGTCAAATCAGATGTCTTTGCAGTTTGCTAATGTGATTGTTTAGATACTGGTGTCATTGTGACCTTGAAATCTACATCTTTATTATCATGTCTTGTTTGAATTTATTGGTTGAGAATCTTCGCAGAAAATAACTGTGGATTGGTTGAAATTTTATATTTTAGTTGGTTAGTTGACTTTAGGCCAAATCAGATGTGTCTGTATATCTTAAACTAATATCTAGGGGACCAAAAATTAAGAGGCATTCCGAGAATCAAACTCGGGACCTCTCTCACCCAAAGCGAGAATCATACCACTAGTCCAAATGCCCGCTTGTTGATACTTATCGTGCATCTGTTTTCACATTTATTGTTTTAATTTATTGGTTGAGAATCTTCTCAAAAAATAACTGTCTTGGTCCACAAAATTTTATATTATAGTTGCTTAGTTGACTTTGTACCAGATCACACAATCGAATAATTTTCTTGAAAATTTAAATAGTTGTATAAAAATAATTAGGGGCATTCCGAGAATCGAACTCGGGACCTCTCGCACCCAAAGCGAGAATCATACCACTAGACCAAATGCCCACTTGTTATTTGTAATGGTTGGTTTCTTATTAATATCGTTTTCCCCATTGAACCTATGTCAACATTTTCTAGTCTCTGGTTTTTGATGCAGTTGTTGATGTCAGCGGAAGCCTCTATATTCATAACTTATCTTGGAAATCAATTTTCTATTTTAATTTTTTTGCAGTTGAAATTTACTTCCAGACCCTGTGAGTCACTGCATATGTGTTCCATTGTGCTTTATAGCCTTTGCTTAGTGAGTTTAGCAGGTCAAAGTATATTTCTTTGCACTGTTGAATTGAATGTAGGTCGCAGGTAGTTTTTTTTTTTCCCACCATGAAATTACTTCTGCTTTCTCATTTATCATTTGAATCTATTGGTTGGAAATTTGCAGAAAATAGCTCTAGATCCATTGTTTTTATATTTTAGTTGGTTAGTTGACTTTAGGCCAAATCAGATGTGTCTGTATATCTTAAACTAATATCGAGGGGACCAAAAATTAAGAGGCATTCCGAGACCTCTCGCACTCAAAGCGAGGATCATACCACTAGACCAAATGCCTGCTTGTTGATACTTATCGTGCATCTGTTTTCACATTTATTGTTTTAATTTATTGGTTGAGAATCTTCTCAAAAAATAACTGTCTTGGTCCACAAAATTTTATATTATAGTTGCTTAGTTGACTTTGGACCAGATCACACAATTGAATAATTTTCTTGAAAATTTAAACAGTTGTATAAACATAAAAAATTAGGGGCATTCCGAGAATCGAACTCGGGACCTCTCGCACCCAAAGCGAGAATCATACCACTAGACCAAATGCCCACTTGTTATTTGTAATGGTTGGTTTCTAATTAATACCTTTTTTCCCCATTGAACCTATGTTGACATTTTCTAGTCTGGTTTTTGATGCAGTTGCTGATGTCAGCGGAAGCCTCAATATTCATAACTTATCTTGTAAATCAATTTTCTATTTTAATTTTTTTGCAACATATGTGTTCCATTGTGCTTTATTGCCTTTGCTTAGTGTGTTTAGCAGGTCAAAGTATATTTCTTTGAACTGTTGAATTGAATGTAGGTCGCAGGTAAAGTTATTTTTTTTCCCACCTTGAAATTACTTCTGCTTTCTCATTTATCATTTGAATCTATTGGTTGGAAATTTGCAGAAAATAGCTCTAGATCCATTGACATTTTAAGTTATAGTTGCTTAGTTGACTATGAGCCAGATCATGAACTTGTATTATGTAAACAGCTTATACAAAACTTCTAAAAGATATGTTAAGTATATTTCAAACCATGGTGTAGGGGACAGAAAATAAAGGGCATTCCGAGAATCAAACCCAGGACCTCTCACACCCGAAGCAAGAATCACACCACTAGACTAGACCAAATGCCCAATGTTGATGCATATCATTCTTAATCTTGTATTAATACCATGTTTGAAGCATTATGGTTTTTCATATACCAGAGGATTAACATTTTCAGGTCTCTGGCTTCTGATGTGATTTTTATGTTGCATCCCCAGCTAAGGTACATGTGAAAGCCTTGAAAATAAATTTCCTTTGAGACTTTGGATCTCGAGAAAATTTTGCACAAACGTTGGGCAGATGTGTTCCAGGGAAATCCAGATTTTCTGTTCAAATTTACTTGCATTATTAGCACTGCATATTGCTCCCTCATGTTTTAATTGAGAGGTTAGGGACTATTTTAAAATTAAGTATTGAGCCCAAAAGAGAGGCGGCATTCCGAGAATCGAACTCAGGACCTCTCGCACCCAAAGCGAGACCAAATGCCCCCTTAATCAACAATTTAATGCTTAACTTATATTCTGGCATTTTCGTGTGCTTACTCTGATGCAACCATTAAGTTATATCCTGGGTAGGGTGGAATATCAACATATCAAAACTGACAACTGATTTATAGTTGTTGCTGTAGGTATGATCCTAGCTTGCATATCTTCATCAAGTTTCATATTGTATGGTTTTCAATTGACTTCCAGTTAATTTGTACGAGCGTTTGTGTGTTAGGTGAACAAAAGCTATGTATAAAAGAATGGGGCATTCCGAGAATTGAACTCAGGACCTCGCACCCTAAGCGAGAATCGTACCACTAGAAAAAAAAATGCCCAGTTATTGATGGCAGTGAATCATTCTTTGGATTTGATAATTTCATATTGGCATAGTTCGGAATGTTTAGGATTTGATAGTTTCATATTCTATATTGTTTTGAGTTGACTTGAGATGTTTTTTTAATGTTTTGGAATTATTTTTTAAAAAATAAAAACAATGGGGCATTCCGAGAATCGAACTCGGGACCTCTCGCACCCAAAGCGAGAATCATACCACTAGACCAAATGCCCACTTGATGATGATTATAAAGATGGTAATATTTATTTTAGATAAATGTTAGTTCCTTAGTTCCACCAGAGTTTTTCTTAGAATGAGATCAAAATGGATTTTTTTATTTTTTTTTCTGGGTGTATATGTATCAAATTCAAAAGTAAAGGGGCCATTCCGAGAATTGTACTCGCACCCAACGCAAAAATCATACCACTACACTTCAAAATTTTGAACATTTTAATTTTTTTTTCTTGTGCTTGCATTGTGTGACGATGAAGATGATTTTACATTGTAATGGTGTTTAGCTCACCAGTTAATATCAAAATTAATTATATAACTTATTAATGATTTCTTAACAAATAAAGATAATTAATCTAACTAATCACTTGACTTTGAGATTGATGCCTTAAAATGTTATTAATCATGAAGAAGCTAACCAAAAAAAAAAAAAATCATAATTACAAAGCCAAACAAAAGTAACCAATTAGGGATACAGCTAAGCATTTCGTGATGAAATTATGTTGCCTGTGTGAGAACCACACCTTTATTAAAAAAAAAAATTGAAAAATTATTAGCCCCTACATATTTTTTATTTACATTTCATAATATACTTCAAATTATTATTATTATTTTTTAAAAGCGCTTAGTAAAAAGTGCTTTTGAAAATAGAAAGTAAAAAAATATCCTATTGTGAGATTGCTTTATATTCGGACAAAATGATTACTATAAGTTGCCAGGCCATTGCTATCAATCATTTCTATAAATTTGCTTTACATGTTACCTGCAATTCACTTCAATTCCACTGATTCTTTTTTTCTTCTGAATGAATTATCATTAATAAATCACATAAGAACAGAAGGTTAAAAATTGCTTGCCTTGATAATAAATTTGAGGTTGCTTGGACCGGAAGCTAGCTAGCTAGCAAAGCAGCAAGGAGCAGCCATGGCATCGTCACCATTTGGAGGAACTCAACAGAAATGCATGGCCTGTGACAAAACTGTGTACCTTGTTGATAAGTTAACGGCCGATAATCGAATCTATCACAAAGCTTGCTTCCGGTGTCACCATTGCAAAGGAACCCTCAAGGTAATGCCACCAAGACCCTTTTATAGTTTCTTTTTAGCCAAAGTCGATAGGGACATAAATCATAAAAAGATACGAATTTTACTGAATCTAATGAAATAATGATTTCGGGTAGAATAGAATGACGTCAACAGACCCATGTTTGGTGAAAATTCGATATTTCAATGTGATGATGATGTGTTATTATTACATTTGCAGCTCAGCAACTTCAATTCCTTTGAGGGGGTGTTGTATTGCAGGCCTCACTTTGATCAGCTCTTCAAGAGAACTGGCAGCCTTGAGAAGAGTTTTGAAGGTAAAAAAAAAGAATCACCCTTCATTAAACCCAAATCTTTTACACCACTTACCACTCTCATGAAAGTTTTCAATCAAATTAACTAGCATCCATATATATCACCCTTCGTTCACTGACATTATGATGAATTTGATCTGATGCATAACCAGCTCTTGGTATTCTTTCAGGAACTCCAAAGATTGTGAAACCTGAAAAAATTGTTGAAAATGAGGTACTCCTTTAGAAACTATGATCTCAAACTATAAGCAATATATGTTACATGGTTATATTAGATTCTTTTAAGCACATATATTTTGTGTAAATTAATCATAATTCTTTCAACTGCTTCATTAGTTACTTGAATTACCATTTCATCTAAATGAATTCACAGAAAGTTTGCAACAAGTTTGTGGGTACCAGAGATAAGTGTGTGGGATGCAATAAGACTGTTTATCCAACTGAGAAGGTAACAAAAATTCAATCATTTGCAGAGAATCAAGTTCAAATTTGGATGGTTTTAGTATTAGTTGCACGAATATTTTCATATAAAGATTAAACTTTCCGCGGTTCGAAAGTAAAAAAGAAGTTTTATATAACAAAATGAACAGCTACTGGTATATGACAATATGTTAAAAAGTGTTGATAGGTATCTGTGAATGGGAGTGCATATCATAGGAGTTGCTTCAAGTGCAGCCATGGAGGTTGCACTATCAGTCCATCAAATTACATAGCCCATGAGGGGAAACTCTATTGCAAGCATCATCACATTCAACTCTTCAAAGAGAAAGGAAACTACAGCCAGCTTGAGACTGAGTCTGAGTCTGAGAAGAATCAAATCCCTCAAGAGAATGTTACTCCTGTGCAAATTGCTACTGAATCATCCCCCTCTCTATGATTTTGCGCAGCG